>JAVQIZ010204657.1:0-19956 GCA_036023535.2 Galaxias brevipinnis
GCAAACCTATTGCAGTTTAAAAAAAGGTTGAACAAAATTGTCCTTGAGAGGAATAGGGAGGATGAATGCTATGTATGTATGGGTAATTAATGATTAATGAGGCTGGAATCTTATTGTACTTTATGTGAAAAGTGTGTGTTGCGTTTTTATTGAAAAGACAACCACACATGTAAATATGATTTGTAAATAATTGATCTATTGATTTGTTAATATCAATGGAGACACCTGATTGTTATTTTAGGCAAGGGGTAGGAAATAATAAGTTTATACTTCTTCCTACTCCTTTTCGAACAAACTATGATTGAAAATTATGTGAGTGTGCATATTATTATTTATTTATTTATTTATACATAATATTTAAATTTTTTGGATTATTGGTTATATGTATTTACTTATTTATTCAATTATTTAATTATTATTTTGTTTATTTTATTTTATTATTATTATTATTATTATTGTTATTATTTTTGTCTTCGGTGATTGCACGCTGGAAACGTTTGTTCGAAATAAACTAAACTAAACTAAACTAAACTAAACTAATTCATGAAGAAGCACCACATTACAGAAGTAAAAAATATAAGCAAATTTCAGATTCATAAACAATATTGACTTCCTTTCTTTTCATAGGTTTGGTCGAAGAATAATGCTCTTGGTGTCCTATATATTTGGAAGTGTGTTTGCTGTGGCCAGTGCATTCTCCACCTCCTTCATTATGTTTGCTTTGCTTCGCTTCCTCACTGGATTTGGAATCACTGGCATTGTTATCGTCTCAACAGTACTCAGTAAATATACATGCATATTTATAAATATTTATGAACATTGATATTATTAACAGTTAATTTAACAGCAATTAAGCAGCATTATACTGGGAAATCAGTCTATTATGTGGCATATGCCGCTTGATTTACTACACTGCTCAGTCAATTGTTTACACACTGCCTGTCACAATGTGTTTTGCTCCATCTCTGCAGCTGTTGAGTGGGTGGACATTGAACACAGGAAGCTAGTTGGAGTGTTAGACAGCTTGTCTTGGAGTTTTGGCAATACACTTCTGTCAGTTTTTGCTTACTGTGTGACTGACTGGAGGTGGCTGATCATAAGTGTCACCTCTCCTCTTGCCCTGGCTATCTTCACCTGGAGGTGGTACCAACTCTAAACTCTTTTTCTAATTTAACGTAGGATGCGAGGCATCAATTTAACAAATTTACCCCAATATTAGGTGGATGCCTGAGTCTGCTAGGTGGCTCATTACCAATGGGAAGTTTGAAGACGCTCAGTATTATTTACAAAAATGTGCCAAAATGAACCAGCGGGAGGGTTTTAACACATTGACATCTGAGGTGAGGAAAACCATTTAGCTAGTTTAGGAATTCACTCCATTAAACGGTTGTAAAAAAGCAGGCACATCCGTCAGAGGTTTTGTGACATTCCAATATAGAACCTCTTTAGTGTCTGATAAACGTTTATGTGTGTATGCAGGTGCTCTCCAGTATTGTTGTAACAGAGAGAAAAGACAAGAACTATTCCTACTTAGATCTGGTGAAGACCAACAAGATGAGGAGACTGGCCTTATTGACTGGCATAGTATGGTCTGTAGCCTACTTGCAGCTAAGTGCCAAGTGATTTACATAGAAAGATAATAAACTGCCTTCATCTGGCTCATCTACCGTATTATACCTCTAATATAACAAGTTTTAGAGCAAGTAAATATGTCTACATAAGGGCTTCTTTTTATGAGAAGTAAAATTGTTTTACCTAATTTGATTGTCTGATCTGATGAGAGAAGTAGAACAGTCTCAATTTCACTTGTAATTTGTGAACAATTTGTAATTACACATTTACTGTTGGCTTCCCTAGGTTCAGTGTGGCATCAGCATTTTACGGCATTAGCTTCAATATCACTGGCTTTGGGCTCAATATCTACCTGACTCAATTTGCATACGGTGCAGTTGAGATACCAGCCAAAGTGTCCGTTTACTACTTTCTTGATAAGATAGGCAGACGAAGCACAGAAGTGGGAGCTCTGCTGCTTGTTGCACTCTGTCTTGGAATCAACATTTTTATACCCAAAGGTAATACTTCTAGCTCAATGCATAATGTTTTTTAATTTTCTAAATTGTATTGTGTATGTAATTTACCTCACAACAAATTGTTTATAAACAGACACCAGACCTACAAACCTCTAAGAAATTACAACAATGTGACACTACTTCTCAATTTCAGATATGTCAGCAATCAGAACAGTGGTGGCAGTCCTAGGAAAGGGATTCTCAGCAGCATCCTTTGCAACTGTAGTGCTATACAGTTCTGAGTTATACCCCACTGTGGTGAGGTAAATAACTACCAGCAACCCCAAGTAATTGATAATACTGTGCACTTCTCTGGCTTGTTACCTTTGAAAATGGGTACAAAATAGAACCTTTAACCATATTGAAATGTAAAAGTTGTAGATTAAATCCTGCTACTATGACATAAAAAGTTGTATTTGACCAATGTGCATCTTCCAGACAGAACGGCATGGGCTACAACTCGTTTATGGCTCGGCTCGCCGTGTCTGTTGCTCCACTGATCCTGCTGCTGGATGAGGTGTGGAGGCATCTGCCCCAGGTCATCCTATGTTTCGTGGCCATCCTCGGGGGATCTGTGGCAAGGATGCTACCTGAGACACGAAACCGGTGTTTACCAGAGACTATAGAGGACATCGAATCACCAGGGTAGCCACAGAATTGAAAATCTGTAGACCTACAAATAGTAGTTTTACCTATTCAACATCATCAGGATTTCCCACTAATGGTTTTGTAATGCTTTCTGTATTACCAGGGAAAGGCTGGTTGGATCGGGTGAGGAGAAAAAGTCTATTGGCCATGAGATCCAAGACTGACAAAGACAAATGAAACAGATGTCACTATTCGTTCTGTAAGATGTGGTATAATTGTCTTTGGAGTTTAACAAGGATTAAACCACATAAAAATAAATACTCAATCCCAAAATCATTGCACATTAAAGCCATAACTGGTGCATAACATTAAAGAGACATATTTACTAGAACCGTGGCTTTTTACTAGTTTTTCTTGGAATGTCTTCCTAAAAAATATTTTAACTTGACTGTCCTCCCAATGCAAATAAAAAATGTGGCTTTCAGACTAACAGATTATACAGCCAGTGCTACTTGTAAAGCCAAATATTGAAAGTTAGTGAAGTCAGCTTCTCATCCCCGTAACGTGCCAGAAAATGAACACAAAACTACTAAACAGTATAAAAAAAAACTTAAGTCAAAGCTTCTTTATTAAAGAAACAAAGCAAGTACACAGTCTTTCAAGTTGGAACAATTTTCTGCAGGAACATTTACCATATCCACGTGACAAGTTAATGGTATTCCTCTTAGAAATTTTAAATCAGAATAGTCTAATTTTCACCACTGATTTCATAAATCTTAACCATTGTACAATTATCTATAGAATGGACAATAAGGTAAACAATCAAAAGTTACACAAATTAAACCATGAATATTTGAAATATTAAAGCACCAGTATGTAGTTTGGGAATGATATATAAAGCAATGAAATTCACAAAATCTTAAGATTGTTTTTCACTTCCTCCAAATGTTTACAATGGATATAATCCACATTTGTTACATATTACTACTTCAAATAGCCTCGATTTATTTGGTTTATTTAAATCGACAATAAAGAGTTAGTGAATGGACTTAAACGTTTATTTATTCATCCCCAAACACATTCTGCGCATTAAGATACAATACAGACTGAAAGTTAAAACTATGATATGCAATAACTTTCCAGGACACATTTATCTCTGTTACTCAGTATTGAGAGTACTCCTTGGTCTCAAGTTTGGCAACGATTCTCTCCAATTGTCGTTTAGCTTCACACTGTGGGAAGTTGCCCATTTCGTAGTACTGTGGGGCAATCTTCACAAGCCTGCAAGGAGGGAAGAAAATTATGACACAAGAACATTGTAAGAGGCCTTTAAAATGTATACTGTAAAACAAAATAAACAAGTTAAACATGGAAACATATGTACACAAGGTAGTACCACTGAGATGAAAGTCAAGAAGTTACAACCGTTGTAACCTGTGCAATGTAAACCAAATCAAATGAATGTAAAATCAAATATCAATAAATGCACAACAAAACAAACAGGTTATAAGGTGTTTGAAAAATAAAGCAATGGGATGTACGTGCATTGCTGGAGAATAAAGCACTTTGTAACGTTGGTTTTGAAAAGTGTTGTATAAAGATTTAAAACAGTTTTTCTACGAGCAGTAAAGAACTTTTAGTCTCATAATAGATTGGCTTGAGAGCGACATCTGTTAGCCTAAATCGCTTACGTTTATCAGTTATAGGCATACTTCTTAAGATCTATATTCAAGCATGTTAAGCAATTATTCAGATCATAATGTTCAGATCCATTAGTAGAATTGTAGGTATACTACGTCATTATGGTCCTGTCCAGAAGAAATAAGGTGGACGTAACAATTATTTCTATGTCAGCGGAGACGCATGATTTATTCATGTAGAAAAAGCCCACATTCGTTTTCCCTTTTAATGTATTTCCTCAAACTACATAAAAATGTTGTATTTGGATCTGCATATCTTCAGACCATGTTAAGTTACAAGCGAATTAAAAAACATCTCTAAAGTGTTGTGAATCATGTACATACCACTCCGGCTTGATATCTGAACAGGTGCGGATGTAATTCTTGGTGGTGAGGACAAACTCGTTATAGAGCACCCACTCAGGCTTGTGGTCTAAGACTGTGGAGGGGTGTAGCTGGACCACCTGGTTGTCTTTGACAGTAAGGTAATGTCCAGTACGTTCCAAGTGAGCCACCTGCACACAGGAAAAAAAGGACCGTTAATATATTTAAATAAATATACCGCTTATGATTTAGAAGTGTGGTGCCTTTTGCAGGTGGCATTCTAGGTGTTAGATTTAGATTACTTAATAAAAATCATCCTATATCTACACACGTGCACATATATATGACTTTTACAAGAAAAATTTAAAGATTTTCTGCAACTTTAGAAGACACATTTACCAAAATTCATAATTACAACGCTCAAGCAGATACTCCCACATTTTAAACCTTTAGGCATACTTCTATATTCAAGCATGTTTGCAATTATTCAGATCATAATGGTCAGATCCATTAGCAGTAGCAGGCTGGACTAATATATTATGATAGGCTGCTGGGCCATATGAAATAAATCAATGACCTGCATTGGGTAATGGAGTGTATAAAACCAACTGCTGTGCAATTGGCTATTCAGGCAATTGAACAGAGGGACACATCACGTGTGCAGGAAGATGTTATGTTCTCATAAGAATAGTTAGAGCAATCATTACATAATAATATCTCAGAAATTAATCTTGATCAAATGTAAGATCTTGAATAAAAAGATCTGCTAATAAAAAGATCTGCTAAAGAAAACAGGCACTGCATGCAGCAGTCTGAACACCAACCTGCATGAAGAACCCCGTGCAAAGCGCTCGGCGAATGTTGATGTAGTAATCTCTGCTGGTGAACTCCGTGCTCCGTCGGGGCAAGTTGAAACGATCCATGATCCTAGACAGCTGCGAGCGCACGTTGTCGGCTGACATCAACGAACGGTAGTTGACAAAGTTGTCATAGCACCACTGGTTGGACTCGTGGTCTAGGAAGCAGGAACGCAAAAACAGGCTTTATACTAAAATGTTTTACGCTTATAAAACCTGCAAGGGCCATGCTTGACGGTACTTACTTTGTTTGAAGGCGTGGTACACATTGAGCAGGGTCAAGTGGTCCCCGTCGATGTGAGCGAATCTCATCTTGGACTCGTCAGCCGCCTTCTTAGCCTCCGTGGGGCGGACAAAGCACTGCGGGACTAAACAAGGTTGGTATGGGCCCCAACACAGCCGCCCACAGGGATGAGTCAAGCATTCACAGACAATGTAGTAAAGCCTATGATGCTAGGGAACTTGATAGAGCATAGGTGTAGGGCAGGGCAGGACGACAAGGTGTATTTGACAAGGGCTCTGCAGTCACTCTCATGGTCAATCCCAACTGCTTGGTAATTGGCTACTAGCTTGTAGTGAGGAGGGGTCAACAACTAACCACATCTGCAAGACAAAGAGTTTCCACACAACTGCAAAGCGTTAAGGACAGTGATAAAATCCTAATAGTTTGAAATTCAGATATAAATTGTCAAGACAACAGGACAAGAAAGATAGGACAGGAAAAGAAATCCAGTATTTGATGCTTTATGTAGACTTCACTAATTGCAAAGAAAATATCCCAAAATCATAGAATATAATCTGCAATTTAAGGTATTAAAGGGAAATAATATATGTATAACAAACTACCCATTAAAACCAAACAGATTGTAAATGAATAATACTATGCTGCCTGTATAAGAAAATTCTTAAGGGAATGGAGCCTGCCCTGCCCATTTGCTCTGCTACATTACTTAGTGACAACTAAGTGATTAAAGAATAAGTGATTTGTAGGCTTTCTTTTTAGTATATATATTTTTCTTTTCTGTACATACATTTGGGATAGTCCAAGCCAAATGAGATAATTAGCCTGCCCCCCCAACCCTCCTTATGTTGTAGACGTCCACAAACTCCTGAAAGAGTGGAAGAGGGGCACTGTTGATGACAGCCCAGTCCTGGGCATTACCTGACAGCATGGCAGTGATGGACAGGATCTCGTTAGAACAGTTGAACTCGCAGCTGGCAATGACCATCTTGGCCAGCTGGGGGTCAAGGGGGAACTCAGCCATCATGGAGCCAAGCTCTGTCAAATCGCCGTCATCGTTAAGTGCTGCCAGGTAGTTTAGAAGTTCTAGTGCTCGCATCAGTGTCTCTGGTGCTAAAATGGAGTTAAAGAAATTAGATGGCCTAAATGAGTATTTCAAGGTCTACAGAAAAAAGTTTGAAACATTAAAAGCATTATTTCTTTGGCCTTTAACATTTTTATCTTGTAGTTTTGTCCCAACTCACCTGGTGGATCCATGAAGTCAAAGTGAACTAGATCATCAATGCCTAGCTTCTTCAATTGCAGCACAACAGATCCTAAGTTGGACCTGA
This sequence comes from Galaxias brevipinnis, assembly GCA_036023535.2. NCBI lineage: Eukaryota > Metazoa > Chordata > Actinopteri > Galaxiiformes > Galaxiidae > Galaxias > Galaxias brevipinnis. Next base: position 7,090 of record JAVQIZ010204657.1, read on the forward strand.
GAATCTCAGGATATGTGTTGTCCTAAAAGTGGAATATGTTCAAATTGGGTTATAAAATCAATGAATGCATCATGCAACTGCTTACTTTTATTGTAACTCAGAACAAACCAAAATTATCTTTAAATAATGACTGAGGCTTTCCTATTGGACAGGCAATAAAAAAATTTAAATATTAGAAGAACAAACCAAAATTATCTTTAAATAATGACTGGGGCTTCCCTATTGGAAAGGCAATACAAAATTTAAATATTCGAAAGAAAAAAAAAGAAAAAAAGAGGGAAAAGGTTAAACAGCTTCTGACCTGCATCTCTGTTTTGTAAGCCTTTTCTGTGTAGAGGCGGAAAGTCTTCCCAGGGCGTGTTCTGCCAGCACGACCCGCCCGCTGCTGGGCCGAGGCTTTGCTGATGGCCGTGACAAGCAGAGACTCCACCCTGATACGAGGGTTGTACACCTAGAAGTATGTTTAAAAGGTAGTTTTGGTAAGGTTGCATAACTGAAAAAAAAACTTCCGTTTTGCAAATATTTGCAATGACCAACAGAACAATATGCAAACCAGTTGAATATGCTTACCTTTTGCTTTGCAAAACCAGGATCAATCACAAATACCACACCATCAATAGTCAGGGACGTTTCAGCAATGTTGGTGGACACCACAACCTAAGGAAGAAATGTAATTGTAAACATCAACTTAATTATAACTGACACACTTTGTCTTTGCAATATTGCTAGATCATTATAAATATTTCTACCTTGAGGTGGCTTCAATTGCAGAACACCTCTGATGTGAGTGGTGAGGACAAGTTACCTTTCTTCCTATTGCACCATTGGGCTTCCGAGGGGGAGGGGCCTCAAAGATTCTCTGTTGCTGCTGAGGTGGCAGAGTAGAGTAAAGGGGAATGATTTTGATGTCTCCAACCTCAGGTCCAAGGTCATCAACCTCTCGTTTGATCCGCTTGCAAGCCTCATCAATTTCCTAAACAACAGTTCGAACAACTTAGGCATAATTTGTCTGAAAACTGACAATATGACAGTTTACATAATGAAAAACACAGAATTTGGTTTCTCTCACATCCTTCAATTAATTCATTAAAACGTTGGTGTCAGTTCAACCTTTAATAAAAGCTAACACCTTAAAACGTGCCCCAAATTCCCATGGGTGTTACAAGGGACATGGGCAAGTCTGGACAAGTGTACGAACATAGGGAATTAAAAGTGGGGTAAGCAGTTTATTTTTGGCATCATTGGGCAAAAATTCCATATCAACCGTGCAGCATATTCTAATTCAAGTGGTCTGAGAGAAAACCTCTACTCCTGCCCTCCTCTTGGCTCTGTTAAAGGCTTCAGAAAATGTAGCCCGTGACTGTACACTTTGACACTTTGGCCAATCACAGGTCATTTCAGAGAGACGGCGTTCCTACTGGCGGTTCTACAAATGCAGACGCGCGTTCACGTCCCTTCAGACAGTGAAAGTGTGATTCAATGGCGGACAATCCTGCTAAATAAGTTGCTATTCCACCATTGGCAACAACTGCCTACACTACAAAGTAACTCAAAGAGGAAGATCGACTTATCAAATAGAGAGTCTAAAACAAACAGTCTGACAATAAACGCAATAGAACACGTGTAAATATGGTGAAGTGTTTCAGAGATGGAGAACTCCAAGATTGCATCGGCCACAATTTCGATTCGGAGCTTGCCATTATGGGGTTCCACTTAATGCCAAAATGATGCAACTTGCTTTTCGTTTGTTGTTGGCTTTATAGAGTGCATTGGCCGTTGCTTTGCGTTTGTAGTTGCCTACTGCGTTGGCTTGTACAATGCGTTGTTGCCTATTGCTTTAGCTTTGTGCAATGCATTTCTCGTTGCCTATTGCACTGACTTTGTACAATGCGTTTCTCGTTGCCCATTGCGTTGACGTTTGTATAGACAATGCCGATAGTTACACACAGCCTTTCCCCAGCTATATATTTGCATCGCTGTTGTTAAAACATGGGTCAATATTCCTAGCGGTGCCCTGACTAAAGCACTGCCAATAGAACTGGAGTCAGTTAGTCCGTCTGTCTGTATGTGTGTGTCTGATCAGTGTGTGCAAAAGTCTGTTGCGATATGTTGGGTGAGCAAGTCTGGCACCAATTGGCTGCCATGATATCACTCAGACTGATTGTTGTGTGTGTGATAGCTGTCTGTCTATTCGTTGTGTACCTACTTTTGTAAGCGCTAAAAACTAAATCTAATGAATTATTACTATTATTAGTTATGGCGTTCCATTAATTCCAAAATTATGCAACTAGCTTTCCGTTTGTCGGCTTTATACAATGTGTTTCTCATTGCCGATTGCGTTATTGTTTGCATTGACTATGCTGATCAATACACACAGCCTTCCACTAGCGATATCTTTCCATCGCTGTTGTCTTGTTACTTGCGACCTAGTCGACCGTTTGGGAGTTTAACTATTTCTCTCAGCAGTCAATACAGAGGACGGACAACGCAATAGGCAACGAGAAATGCATTGTACAAAGCCAACACAGTAAGCAACGACCAACACAATGTATAAAGCTGACACAAAGCCAGTTGCATCATTTTGGCATTAATGGATCCCCAGGTCAAGCCGCGCAACCTTGTGTTGCGCGCATATGAAGCGCGTGCATATGCCCGTGCTCGTCTGTTGGGAGGGGCTTAGGATAGGGAGCGCTGCAGGAGGAGGGCTGTATTTTCAAATTCAGGTGTTTTATTTTGCTTTTGCAGAAAACTGCCTACCCCACCTTTAAGATGTTGTTGAGTAGTGTACCTCTTGACCAGTGAGAAACATCAGGACGTCTCCCTCATCCTCTTCACACATGTGAATCTGGATCACAGTGCGGATGGCTGCTTCCAGATAGTCACGTTCTGGCTCTGGGGTGTAGAAAATCTCAACTGGATGGGTACGGCCAGGGATAGTCAGCAACGGACAGTTGTCAAAATACACCTGAAACTTCCCCGCATCTAAAGTGGCACTCATGACAATCACCTGTACAAGACAGAGCAGGAAGTGCCATAAAACAGATATACTTGACACATAGAGAACCACTTATTTTCCAACGCTAGATATAAAATGCAATCTTCAATGTACCTTTAGATCTGTTCTTTGACGGACCACCTCCTTGAGGACTCCCATCAGGATGTCTGTGGCAAGCGTTCGCTCATGAGCTTCATCGAGTATGATAACCCCATAACGCTCTAGTAGAGGGTCATTCATGGCTTCACGGAGTAACATACCATCGGTCATGTACCTGTCAAGTTAAGAAAAGAAAATCATTATTTAAAGTAACTAGATTGTATTTGGACAGCACAATTCTCACTTAGTGCAATATGTTCAAAAAGCTTACTTCAATATTGTTTTAGCAGAACTGCAGTCCTCAAATCGGATGGAGTAACCCACTTCCTGGCCTAACATGATGTCCATTTCATCTGCCACCCTCTGAGCCACACTCATGGCAGCCACCCTCCTAGGTTGGGTACAGGCCACAGCCCGCTTAGGACCTGGCAAGCCCTTCACTAGGTCCACACACCATTGTGGAATCTGAAAAGAAATAAAGAAAAGGTTACTCAAAACTGAATTAAAATTAGTCAACACAAAACGCAACAATTTAACAGAAATTACAAGATAGAATTATTAGCTTAGAAGACTTCCAAATGTAAATTTTTATCAACCGTTGTTAGGAGTTTTCTATTTAACCTACCTGTGTTGTTTTCCCAGAGCCTGTCTCTCCAACAAGCACAAAACTCTGATGTTGCGTGATGATATTGTTGAAGCGCTCTTTGTACTCCCACACTGGTAGCTGTAGCCTCTTCTTGAGGATCTCATAGTAGCGGGGCGTGTGTGGCAGATTGGTGAAGGGATTGATCTGCTGGTGCACAGCCATCTGCTTCATCGGCTGAATTCCTCCAGCTATTGCCATGGAAGGAATGCCGGGAGCCTTAACGTCTCTGTCGCGGTCTCGGTCTCGATCCCTGTCACGTTCTCTGGAGCGATCATCACGGTCTCTGTCACGGTCCCGGTCTTTCCTATAAAAAGAAATGAGAGAAAGAGCAAGATAATAAATTTTCGAAAGCGTCTCGTGAAATTATTTCCATTTAAAAGTTAATCAAAAGAACGGCCAAACTGTATTGCCAAATGAATTTCACAAGGGAATGCGGCGTTTAATGAAATTACATAGCCGCACAGGCTACGTTACCAACATCAGACAACTAACGTTAACTTATCGTAACTATGATTACTGTACAACTTATAGTTTTGTCATACAAGTACCAAAACAACGTTGGCTCCACGTGCTTGGTCTCTACTAGCCCATCCGTCAGCATCACGGAACTCGACTAGGGCAACCAAAGCCAAGGGGGAGATATCTAGCTAATATTAGCTGCGCTATGCTTAACGTTACAACGTACGGTTAGTTGCAATACATGATACAGGTACAACTAAATAGGCTAGCCAGAAGTCTGAAAACATTCTGCTCTACTATAGCTAACCAGGTTACTCGCTGGCTAATTTGCTAAACGTTAAACAAAGACAAGCTAACAACAGGTAGCTGCCGCGCTGCGTTGGGGTTAGCTACCAGTATTAGCTAGCTAACAAATTATGCTAGCAATCGATCAAGCCGCGGTGCCCCGTTATATTTGACTGTTGTTAGTCTATTACTTACCCATCCGACCTTTTCTTATTGGATGAGTAATCATCGCCTAAGTCTAGACGATGTCTTTTAGACATGTCTGCACTAATGTTGGCGAAAGAGAACAACAAATATAGATATTTAGCTAGGTAGCCTCTTTAGCTTTCCAGTGTAGTGGTATCGAGCAGACCTGCTGTGTGTCGCAAAGCTAAATTTATTTTCGACAGGTTATGTGAGAGGAGCTTGGATCCGAATATATATGTGACCAGCAGAGTGTGCTAAATCTAAAGCCGCCATTGCCTCATCAGGCCAATGTAGTCTCGTCAGACTGAACATAATTACCTTGGTGTAGATTCACATTATTTATATCCCAATCCCACCCAAAAATAAAGTCCAACTGAACACTTATGTCAGTTATACGTAAAAGTTTTACTTGTAATATAGACTGGCATTGTGTTGCACACCCAGTCAATTGTCAATGGATTAGTCCTGTTTATTCTTGGCCTGTGGCATATATGGCAACAAAGTATGTAAAGTCTACATTTTAGTGGAAATACAGCATGGAAGACGTTTTTTGTTCTAATTTCCCACTAACGCGCGCGCACAGTAGAATGCATGCAAAAGGTTAAATAATTAAAAGTTGAATTAAAGAACACAAACAAAAGCATCACAAGTAAGTTGCAGATTTAGACACAATTATAAGTTGTTTGATTTTGTTGTTGTTTTTTCTAACATTGGGGTGTCGGGTGCAGAAGTCAGCCCCACCTACGTAACGCGTTGGATCCGTTAACATAATTTTTTGGTTGAGATTAGGAAAAAGTAAAGTGTTTTATCATTTACTGTTTAATCTCGGAAACAAAATTCCAGAAATTGTGTTGAACTAAATTAAAAGAGTTGCCATGTCTTCGCCACACCGGTGAGTATAATCCTATCCGTTCATTTCAGTACTTTTTATTTCTCTGACGTGGCGGCCTGCTGCTGTGAGATTGAGCTGTATATCACGAGCCAGTAGTTTAATTTTATTGTTATCCATTTGTTCATTTCCAACAATAATGAAAATAATCGTTTGTTTATGATAGGTCATATTAACCTAGATTTGCGGTAGAGGCTATCTATAATTTACCACGAATTTGACAAATCCGTTAGCTATGGACTATGCTTTTTGTTCAACGCAGAATCAGCATCTGGTATTTTGATCAAAGGAATGCTGTCATGATATTCTGAGTAAGAATCCCTATTGTGATTTCTTTCAGGTCAAGGTCATGGAAAATATGTTGGTTCCAATTGTTTTCTCACACAACACTTTGGTTTATTCTGGAAGGATTACAAACATGCTCCTCTACACGGGTTAACACAGAGGTCCCACCTGAGATCAATGAGTATAATGGGACCCTCTATGCAGCTTGCAAAATGAGACCCAACATAGCTTTGGCTGAGGGGCTTCCTAGGGTGTATGGCCAAGTGCTTTTAAAGCAGGATTATCCCGAGGGTAAACTGGAAGTCCTCCTCCGTCTCCACGGCTTCCCTAGTGGGAGCAGCCCTGAGCCCAGAGCGGTGCACATCCACCAGTATGGTGAAAACGAGGGATGCGACTCCACTGGTGGACACTACAATCCTTACAAGACTCCCCATCCCAGCCACCCTGGAGACTTCGGTAACTTTGAGGCACACCAAGGAAGAATCATTAAAGTTACATACTCTGAGGCAACCCTGTTTGGAGTAATGTCAGTTCTTGGCAGAGCAGTGGTTGTGCATGAGAAGGTGGATGACCTTGGACTGGGAGGGGATGCAGGAAGTCTACTTCATGGAAACGCTGGTCGTAGGCTTGCCTGCTGTACAATAGGGATTTCTAGCCCTAAACTTTGGAATAGGTTTTACTCTGGACAACAGAGAAGGAGAGGCAAAGAGGGGAGTCGTTTTCATGCTTAATATACTTGTGTAAAGGTCAAGAAATACTTATATTGCTAAAATGCTTATATTTTATCTAACCAAATGTTAAATATGGTTCACCTTTTGACGTGGAGGTTGTAACAACTACAAAAGTATACATTGACATTAAATGATTGAAACACATCAACAAAATTAAAGTACCAGGAGCCCTGCAAAGGGTTATCCTTGAGTGGGAACGAGGTAACGATTCACTGTTAAATAGTATTTTAACCTTTGTGTCATATTCTGTCCATCGTTTAAAATAATTAAGTTTTTATTGAAATTCATTTTAAAATTATTTGTGATTACATTCACCAAATCAAATGTGCTGATGTTCAATATACACTGCCGTCAGGTAAGTTAACCATTTTTGTCAGCCTTGCACAGCGAGCATGTCTATACATTCCTCTGTGTATGCCAGCGCCCTGGTAAGTGTCCTTGCGACAAGGCATGGTTAAAGTATATTACATTCAATACAAAAACTATTTGTGTCTAGACAGGATTTACAGATAACATGGAATATAAATACTTACTGTACATTATTTCATACTCACCCTCATGCCCTTTTTTGGCTGTTAAATGTTCAAATAAATACTCTGTTTCCATTTATATATATATATACATACATACATCTAACACACTTACATACAAATATATATTTTTCAAGAGTGGTATACAGTCATGCATCATGACTATAGCGTAGTGGAAAGCAATTTAGTAACAACAGTGTTCACGACAGTTTTACTGCTGTGTTCTGCCTATTTTGTATTCATGATTATCATGTGTATTTTACCGAGGTAATGATGCATGGACCTATACTCCCAAATAACTTCCAATCTCAGATGCACTCAAACTTAACCGGGCATGAAGCATTCAGTCAATGTATCCTAAGAAAGTTGATATCCATCTTCCTAATTGTGGCACTCTGTTTCCTGTTAGTAATTACTTTGATAACTTCAGCAGTCACATCTAGCCTTTTCTGCCATATTAAAAAGTTTTGCCTCATCGGCTGAGTGCTCGTCCTTTTTATTTGGAGATGTAGTGGTAACTGTAGTTATAGCCAGATATGTTGATGGCACATTGTTGAAATGTTCTTCAGGGGAATTCTCACTTGCACCCTGCTCCTGGCTGTAGTCCTCCTTGACTTGATTGTCCTCCTTAGTGTGCTTAGATTCTACCTCTGGTAATATGCAGAAGTCTGACGCTAGGGGCAAGTTCTCATCCAAAGTAGTGCCAAAGAGTGTTTCTTCCACTTGTAGACACCTCGAGACTATGATCTCTTTTGTGATGGGCAATCTGTTGTTGGTCTGATATTCAGTGGGATTTGTTTTCTGTAATTGACAAGTGTCCTTCTGGTCTTTATCAAATGTACATGTGGTAGTGTGCAGAGAAGTCTCTTCATAGATGGGAAACTGTAATCTTCTGTCATTTTCTTTTGGATCATCTGACACACCTGCTGACTCCTCCATTTGGCTGGATATCTCACCAATCTGTATTTCATCAACTACTGTAAAAGACAACATAATTAACTTAACAAATTATACTTATAGAATGATATCTGCAGTTTGTTTAAATGAAGGCAAAGATACATAAATCCAAAGTTTAACTGAAACGATGAAACAAACTATTCTGCATAAAGTATTTTAGGTTCAATGCATAACCTTTATGGTTTTGAGGACTTGGAGACAAAGTGGTACTTGTGAGCTGGGCTTCACTGAGGACAATGGCATCTCTTCCTTCTTTGAAAAAAACATGTTTTATCAGTACTTAATTTAACAATATTATACTGCAATATAAGATGTTGTTATTAAACACCTAAGTAAGTATGTACCACACGTTAAAGTTATTAAAAGTGGTATTTAAACCCAACTGAAAGAGAGTGAGCATTAATAGATAAGGTATTGACAATTTATTCAGAAAGGGGGGTTAATTATAGAGAAAACATACTTCCACATATTCCCAGCGACACATTGTACGTCAGGCCTGGGAGAAGCAAGGATGGAAAGAAGGAAATAGAATAAACCCATATAAAGAGATAGAAAAGACACAGAATAGACATAGAAATGATCATAAATCCCCCCCTAAAAGGCTACAAATCATAATTTATATACAGTATATACCACTGAATAGAAATTACCTGGAAGGCTCCACAATCCTGATGCTTCTAGTGTCTTGAATTTTCTCTCGAGTTCGGCAACTCGACTGCCTAGAATCCTGATGAAAAGAAAATAGATTTTGATATCGAATAGGGATGGAAAACATACAAATAACTATAAATAGTTATGGGTTTAAACTATACTAAGTTCGGAAAGTGGAAAATAAAGTAGTATGTAGTGTACTTGTTGGTTTGGCGCTGATGCTGAATCACCATATTCTTTTCATGGATAGTTTCAAGTAGGGCAGTGGCAAGAGACTTGAGGTCTGAGATGGACTGAGGGGTGACTGGCAAACTACAGCCATTTTCCTCAGAAAGTAGCAATTCTTGCACTGCAGATTAAAACAGTAAGACAGACAAGGATTTTAAAAAAATTGCCTTATTTTCCAGTAAAGCTGACCATTGTGTTTACTAAACAGTGAACAGTTTAATTGTTGAGTGAGAGAAAGATAGAGAAAGAGAAAGAGAAAAGAGAAAGAGAGAGAGAGAGAGGGAGATAGAGAGCACCTTGTTTTGCAGAGAGAACCCCTGTGAGTGCACTGCTATTGGTCTTTCCATATATTTTGGAATTCTTCCTGCTCTCCAGGGCACTCTGTAAAAGTGTAAGATTAAGGTTAAAATGAATACTAATATATTTTGATTTGAAATAGCAACAAGTTTTCTGAAACACGCCTTTGAGACACAGCCCTAAGGTACCATTTTCTGGGTTCGATTGCACAGGGGTTGCTTAATGCAAACATTATAACTAAAAGAACCTGAAGTTAATAAGGTAGCAGTATCTGCAAAGATCCTAGAAGTGAGAAAGTAACTAGGTTAATTTCCCAAATAACTTATTGTATGTTGTATTTATTTAGCATTTTAGTTAGCATGCTAATGTTATGCAATGCTCTGTTGGTATCGCATATAGAGAGACTGGCTATGTGATAGAAGTGCCAATCTGAATTGGACCTTTGCCAACAAACACTGGTTGGTTTCCAGAAATGGTCAATACCTTGTACTTCACAACATTTGATTTAAGCATGTTGATTTCTTCTTGAAGTTGTTTGAACCGCTCATGCAAATATCTGAAAGAGAATATACAATATAATCTTCTATAAATCTTATAACAACCTTATTTTGAGAAACAGTCCAGACCATAACATTCAAACTAACCTGTTCTCCATGCAGAGAGCATCTATGTCTAAAATCTGATTATCTTCATTCCCCAGGATTGAGTTCATTTCACGATTGAGACGCTGTGACTTCTCTTGAAAAACTTGCCGTTCTGCCCTCACATCCTGAAGCTCGTCCGTTAACGATTTCATGCTTTGTTCCAACACTTCATTCTATGGCAAACACACACACACACAAACTTTATAAGCGTGCAGAACTTCTTTTATTGACGCCATCAATGGCCTAGGATAAAAATTGTTGAAGTGGCAAAAAAAATTAGTTCCTTCTCAAACAATTTAACTGAAAATATAGGTTGTACATAGCCAACTAAATTTAGAGTTTTACTTATTTAAGCATGTGGCATTTAATCCATATAAAAAAATTGTAGATTTGCATAAATGTGTTGTGCGGTGTTCGGGTTGGGAATCAGGTGTACGTCTTTACCCGCCAACCTCTCACCTGTTCTCTAGCAGTCTCTAACTGTTGGACTAAGTCCTCCCGTTCATAAGCAGGGAAATGGCGGGCCCCAACCTCTTCATCCCCCAGTCTTTGTTTAGCAATGGTCATTCGAAGGAGCTGTGTCACAGAGCAAAACTCTATGGTCAAACTGTCCTTGTAGTTTAGAAATGCACAGCAGCAGTTACCATCTTCACTACAGGAGTCTTGTAAAAATAATTGTATTATAATTACATCAAAACAGTGCATCAAGATGGTTTAACCAGTTAATATTATCGCCCACCCATTACCTTGTTATCTCCACGAGCTTCGGTCAACCGTTGCTTTAGTTCTTTTACTTCATCTGATAGATTCTTACTTTTCTCTCTAGAGTCTCTCAAAAGCTGGGCCAAATTTACCTGGACAACAAAGGAACAGGGTAGATGCCAGACTATGCCAAAATCAAAATTTGTGTTTACTACTGTGCCACCCAAATCCACTCACTTGATTTCGTTTCTCTGGTGGCAAGGTGGGGTCTCCATCCTACAGTGAAAAGACAAAATGGCAAACTTGTTTGTTCTTGAACTCTGGTACTGTAATTTAACCTCTACAACGTTTAGTTTTTTATTATATATTATAATTGGTGACTAAATACTTATGTTGGTGGGTTTCAGCTTGACAATAGGCTTACAATTAGTTCTCTATACTTCTTCTTCAGGCCTTGGTGCTGCTCACGGAGCTGATTAGCCATGAGCTGGTACTGGTCCCTCTCTTGCTGACAGCTGTCCAGCTCTTTGGAAAGAATCAGCAGCGCCTCTTTCTTGCTGTCCAACTTGCGCTTGCATACCAGAAACTTTATTCAGGAGAACAAAACAAATAATTGATCTAATTCTTAATATGGAAATGTGCCGAATCTGTATAAAGTTATAAAAACCCACTGTCCAAAATGTATCAATAATCGCATTAATGTTGCACTAATCCTAAACGTTACACTGTAAGGTCTTTACATTTGTAAAATCATTTGTAAGGTCAGCCATTAGTGTGATGCATCAGAATACATGGGAAGCAGTGCATCGAAATGATCTAGAAATCGTATCGTAATCGTAGAAACACTCACACAGACCACTTTAACTAGCTATAATATGCATTTGCTAATTAAAGTAGACAATTATTAAAATGCATTATTATTTGCCAATTTAATTTCTTGAGTGGACCATGAAACCTGCATTCACTACAGTGAAGTATAACTTGTTCTTCTATATTAACCTAACGTTCCACTGTTTTAAAGATAAAAGCAAGAAAGCAAACTGTCCTCTGTTCTGCCTCTGGAAACAGGATTCGTGCATCGTGAGCATAATGTATTTCTTGTCTAAATGCGTCCGTTTTCAACATACCTCACTAACCAGCCCTTGCCAGTCGCTTTCGCTTCTCTTCGAAATATTCATCTTAATTTGTTGTCCGATTTCCCAATGACAGCACCGTTTGTCATCGACGTTGCTTACAAGCAACTAGCTAAAGATTAAGGCGGAACTAGCTAATCGCAAATTCACTTGGGGACACGTATTTGTGGTTATAGGACGCTCACTTCCGCTTGCCATATGTGCGAGCTACGTCAGTTGACATTTACGGCAGTAGGTTAAGGCTACTTTACGGCTACGTTCGAATTCTTCATTTTGCCCAAAGAACTTACATTGACTTCTATACTGCTTCTTTGATTTTGCTTAGGAAGGTCTCTAACTGAGTGAAATGACCAAGAGGTTTCTGAGTGGCAGCCATGTTAAGTGCTCTTCGAATTCTCTAATGCTACGTTTCAAAAGTTATTCCACTTCCCCTCATTCACTTACCCTCAGCCCTTAGTATGACGTAACAGCATATGTCGCGCCGAAGGCCACTTGGAGAACAGAGGGAAAGTGGTCGGGGGATTTAAATGGAACAAACCTGCCCGCCTTGTACACTTTAAGCGCAAACTGTCATTGATCAACCGCCAGTTGTAGGCTTGGCCCTATAGTGCTTTTTACAAATCGTCGGAAATACCTGCATACTCGTTTAAATGAGGCTTGTTAAATCAGCTGTCAGTTTCTAATAAATTAAAATGAATATTTTTTTCTGTTTGTGATATATATCATGATCATCCTAACTTTTATTGCTAGGTTTATGATACCTTCCCCTTTTTATTATGTGATGCATCGTCAGATGCAGCACATACAGTTACCGGAAAGTCATATTATTATGTGATGCATCCTCAGATGCAGCACATACTGTTACCGGAAAGTCACATTATTATTATTATTATGTGATGCATGATCGTCAGATGCAGCACATATGCCTACTGTTACCGGAAAGTCATATTATTATAATTATAATTATTTATTATTATTATTATTATTATTATGTGATGCATCGTCAGATGCAGCACATACTGTTACCGGAAAGTCATATTATTATAATTATTATAATTATTATTATTATTATTATTATTATTATTATTATGTGATGCATCGTCAGATGCAGCACATACTGATACCGGAAAGTCATATGATTATTATTATT
>JAVQIZ010204675.1:0-33302 GCA_036023535.2 Galaxias brevipinnis
CACACACAGACACACACACACACACACAGACACAGACACACACACACACACACACACACACACACACAGACACAGACACACAGACACACAGACACACACACACACACACACACACACACACATCGTCAACCTTTGTTTCTTTCTTTGTTCCCTCTACCTTAACTCCGATGAAGCTGCCGATGTAGGAGCATGGCTGGTACTTTTAGGGAGAAAACCTCTAAAAACCGAGACAAAGGAAGACCAATTAAGGATCAACGTTCTCATCTTTAAACCAAAGAAGAGAGATGACTTTTGTGACTACTGTAAGTGTGGCACCAAATGTGTAATGAGAGAGGTCACTGGAGTGTAGCTGACCTGAGGTCTCCAGCAGAGGGAGTGGAGGTCCGGGGGTCTCTCCCCAGCGAGAGGCCTCCTACACCGCTGCTCGGGCTTGTCTCTCTGGACAGGACGGTAGGGTAATATGTTACCTCAATATGAGTGTGTGGGCATTTATGGACTGACTTCACTGTAACTCATAGTCGAGGCAGATGGTTAGCGCACTACTGACAGGAGACTCTAGAGGGTGCTGTTGCACTGAGAACCTGCTCAAAGGCACCAGTAAGCTCATATGTGAGCCAACCGCAAGCATAAATGCAATGAAACAAGAGAAATACGTGGCATTTGTTTTTTTACATGGAGGCTAGGTTCTATGACCATCAGTACAGGAGGTATTCCCCTTCAAATATATTGTTAGTGTGGTGATAATGTGTGTGGGAGCTGCTCAGCTTAGCTGTGTCCTAAAACGTAAACTAGAAGACTTCGGTTTGGCCAGTGAAACAGTCAGTGGACGCAAGCAAACGGTTCTTACCCGATTATTGGACCTCTGGGTGGGGACAACTCCATGCTCAGATTGGTCGAGGGTGAAATTTGACCCCTGGCTGTGCTCTCTGACCCCGACGCCTGGGGTAGAACAGATGAGTTTATGGACTAGTCCTTTTATTTCACAACGCACGGTATACAATACTATAGTGAGACCCTGTACTACACCGTGAACATGATCATAACACAGATCAAAATGTACACAATTGAGTCATTTCTCTGTTGAGGATATATTAAACGTTTTGGTCATTGACTTTCTTCCTTCTGGAAAAAGCAAAAGAACAAATCAAAACCCTCAAGGGCTCTTTCAAACTTCCTGTTCTGTCTGTTTGTAATTTGAACCAAAAAAAGCCTGAATAATTTCTACGAGAGTTAGATGAATTCATCCCTATTCTTAGGATGAAAAACAACAGAGCACCACCCAGTGGAGTCTGCTGGTCACATGTTGGCCTACAGTTCACATTTAACCAGGAAGTAGCGTAATATGCCAACGAACCCTTTATCTAGGCCAGTTGACTGTTCTTTAACAAACAGTGCACAGCAACAAAATGTACCTACAAATCTCCCCCTAATTACTGATTACTGAATTAGATTGTTAGACTAAACCATTTTACACTCACTGATTTCTGACCCTTTTGCAAGCAGTCCACAGCACAAACAGGACCACAGCCAGATAGATAAACACCTCGCCATCTCTCAGACACAAAGCACTGAGGATACGTGACAGTGGTGTTAGTGCTAGTGGTCTCTCCAGTCTGTGTCTGATGGATTTCTGTGAAACGCGTTCCCTTACGTGCGTCTGCTAGATCTCCCCGCCGGGCCTCGTTCTCCCTAACGGGGAACAGGGGCCGCTAAGGGCCCACAGTGGTATTGTAACCCAGAGCGTTGAAACACGTGTGCTCGCTCGGGGAACAACCGTGTGTTTGCCGTGGCGGGGGGAAGCGCAGGCGCTGGCTGATGCCCTAAACAGACCCCTGACATGCTCGTGGGACGCGAGGTCACGCCCACGACAGCTTAATGTAGTGCGCTCACGTAAACGACTGGGGTCACCTGGAGCCTGGAGGCCTCCCGGGTCCACCACTCCTGGAAGTCCCTCTGCAGCTTGACCTTTGCCCTCTCCAGCATCAGCTGCAGGTGCTCGATCTCCGTCTTCAGCGCCTTCAGGCGACAAAAGGTGCTCTTGTAGCTGTCAGGAGACCCAAGCCGCAGCCGTTATTTTAGGTCAGGACAAAGCTCAGTCAGAGCTCAACTGTGAGAAGAATTCGGACTAGAATGGTAAAAACATATGAGGAGGGTCCAACACGTCCTGGACCCAGAGGCTTTTCCTGACCTTTTCTTTTCTTCCTCGATCAGTGTGCGAAGGTCTTCTTCGACGGGGTCTGCCTCTTCCGCTTCTTTCGGTAGGCCCACTACACCTGTGAACCAGAACCACTATGCAAGTTGTGATTTAATACATGTGACTAGATTCCTATCAGACTTTGAAACCTTTGCCTCAGACTTATTCACTTTACATTTTTGGAACTCACACTTGACTTGTGTTTTTACAGCACCCAATGTTAACGTGCACTGCGCAAATCTCAAATGAGCATGCAGACAAAAGCAGCAGACTATAAGAAACATACCTTTAGCTATGTTTAATATGTTTCCCAACATCTCATCACAATGAGGGAATTATTCATGTGTATGCCAGCGTGTTAGACGCCTGTATTGGCATTTCCTCCAGAGACAACCATCATAATGCCTACTCTGCACTAATGGAAGCCGCTGTTCCAAAGTGTTCTCTGATGCAGGACTCAAATAACAAGACAGGCTTTGGTATCTGGACCAGAGGGAAGTGTTGGTAAACTTTGAACCAGATTTCTCAGTCCAAGACTTCATGTCACTGATCAAAACAGTTGGCAGGGATCAGATGGACTCTTTAGTACAACACTATTGAGGCTTACTGTAAACACATTGAAGCGGGCATCACTGAATACACAGTAGGCCCACAGCCGATTTGTATTACCTATAGAATTTCAAAAGTGTTTACCAGATAACTTGAATCATATGCTCATTACTCTAAATATCTAAATCCAATGCCAAAGTCTTGCATGACTATGCCCTAACATTGTATTGCCATGGATACAGTATACCCTAGTCCAGCATAAAGTATATTAATAAAAGGTTGGTTGTGGAAAATACACACTAGGGTAATTACCTCAGATCCAGACTGTTCGAAAGTGTTTTACATCAAATCTTTATACAGTTTGTTGAAGTTACATGCTTGGGGCATATTTACTCTACACACTACATGATGAAGTTTATTGTTTGACTTCTATATCTCGTACCATGAGCTGCTCGCTGCATTCTACGCATCTCCAACTGCTTCTTCAGTTCATCTGCCAGGAAGAGATATGGAGAGGGGGAGGGGGAGAGAGACCAAATAGATCAAGAAGGTTTACACAATTCTATTGAAAGATAGAACTTGGCATACACGTAATTCATCATTCAAGCATAGAAACAACAGTGCAATCATGTTTTGTAAACAATACGAGGCCCCTATAAAGGTTATTGTAATATAGCTCAAACCCAGCAGAACTACTGCGTAAAACAGAAACTAAATCTGCTCAAATTTAACAAAATGTATGCTTGTTCGTGTGACGTGTCACAATGTCTTTGAGCAAGGCACTGATCTGTTTCCTGTTCCTGGAGCCTGTTAAGATTACCTTTTGGCCTCACCTTCAGAAACTGCTGGGGGAAACTGAAAAGGCAAATTCTAATTATACCCTATTCGAAAAAGAAAACAATAAAAGAAAATAATAGTGTATTTTGCTGGCTATTGCATGGCCAGAAGATACATGGCTAGCCGTGCTTAACACATTAACACAGTTCCTTCCTATATGCAATAAAACATTCATCTCACCTACTACAAAGAGCCCCAGACATATCTGTATGTACTTGATCCCGTTTAAAAACAATCGGTGGATAACCACGTTCAAAACAAACCTCTCGTGGCAGAGTTCATGGCCTAGGCCAGGCTTCAGAGTCTGCTGCGGGATTAAACCCTTTGACAGTCGCGATAAACCACGCCGATGGCTCCGGTGATACTCGGGGGAGGCAGGCGGGGGAAGCGCATTAGAAACACGGTAGGAGAGGTCACCCCCCCTGCCGTGGCAGCCTGACAGCGGCAGCATATGGGCAAACACTTTGTGTCAACTGTCCCCTTAAGAGGCGGCTTCAAGTGAATCATTAAGTGCATGATTTGAGGATGTAGGCTACTGTAAATTGGAGTTAAAAAAAAAGATGCACTAACATTGCACAGCGTAACTGCCTTACCGATTTACACAGTTCCAGACACACTGCACAACTGACAACTGCACAAGAGAGAAAGTCCAGGCAGATATAAACAAACGTTTTATGTGACTCTGTCATGCTGTCTGGGTTTCTTTGAATCGAGATGACATGACAAAATGAATAGATTCTCTTATTTACTAAATGCTAAATCATCAGATATACAGATTGTTATAACTATGAGTTACAGCCGACTAGGAAGAAGGTGGGAGGGATAATAAAATAAATGGACAATCATATTCGTTTTTACTCCACAGTTTTAAATGCAATCCCTACACTTGCATACATGTGCAGCCATAGACATATAACATAGTGTCCTATCTCTATGGGTGCAACACTCATCACACTTCATGCTAAAGTCACTAATAGGCAAGCTTTATGTATAAGAACTGCTTAGTTCTATAAGCTTCTCTATACACTTCATACCACCTGATAATGGCAGTAATTAAAAACAAAAAAGTGAACCAAATCCACATGAAAGGTACACCTTGTTGTCATGTGGATGGATTGAATGTTACAAACCATGCACAGGCCTTAATAGTCTTAACACTCAAACCAACTTTCCCCAAGCAGACACAAGGACCTTTATCTACCAGAGTACATCCGAGAGACAAAGACACGGGCAGTGGCCTCACAAATTTGATCGCACGGTGACTCCAGGCTGATATAGGGCCTAATAAAATGACAGGATTAGGACACACTTAGCGGCACCGCTGAGTGCTTTAAACCCTCCCTGACCTGGCCAGGCTGACAGAGTGAGAAAGTACATGGAACGGGTCACAGCGAGGAA
Organism: Galaxias brevipinnis; assembly: GCA_036023535.2. Lineage (NCBI taxonomy): Eukaryota > Metazoa > Chordata > Actinopteri > Galaxiiformes > Galaxiidae > Galaxias > Galaxias brevipinnis. The sequence goes on from JAVQIZ010204675.1 coordinate 4,979, forward strand.
CAAAACCCATGGGTCTGGAAGACTACCGGTGTGCCTTGCGTTATTCAGGGCAACCAAGGGTCCACCGGCTCACTTTGACAAGCTGTGGGTCTGTCAACTGTTTCAATGGGTAAAATAAAGTCTTAATGCTATTTTACTACCTATGCATTTCTACCTGAACACATCATTTTGGTTTACACAAAAACACGTTTTGCAGTGTGATTTTGCATCACCAAATGATAAGTGAATGTAATTTCACTTAGGATGGGATACTGAAGCCCCAGCAGCACCAATATAGCAATTATTATAGTGCATCACTTCCTCAAAGGCCACCGGAGTCACTAAGGTAGAAATTAAACCAAAAGGTCAGTGTTGCATGCATATCAGTCATATCATGTTACCAGATAACACATAGACAAATTTGACAAATGGTGCCTGCATATCTCACACTGACAGACTGTAAGACTACTGTGCTATTTCCCATGAAAGCATTCTTTCCCTGCATTTTTTTTCTGCATTACATTTTAAAAAAACAAACAAAAAAATTATAGAGATACAATTGTTAATTTGATGACCTGCTGGTGTAGAGTTTACTGCAACACTTCACCTTTAGTCCCCTAAAGTCTTTTCTGGCCAGGAAAAAGTTAAGTGAGACTACGATCCACCACAAAATCTATTCCAAACCATGTCCTCCTCCACCACAGTGTCAGGAGACGTGCCGTCATCATAAAGAATGGGTTTCAAGCTCTAAATGCTCAACAAATATTTAATGATTCCTGCGGCACGGAGGTTAACTGCGGTAGGCCGCGTGAATCTATATGCAAAAAGCCCTGTAGAGCTCCATAAAATATCTTGATTCAAGAAACACAACGCTAGAGCTATGCACATACAGGCCTAAGGGAGTCAAAGCTGTCAAACAAGAATATATAAATATGATTAAAGTACTGTATCGGCTATATCGATTGACGCTAAACATGATATGGTTATTCTAGAGCTCATTCAGATTCTATGGTTTAGGCAGCATACAGCACTTCCAAATAGTAAAGTGATGGATGTATCTTCAACTAAGCCTTCGTGGGCACGCTTGACTAGAATTAGCTGTGAACGACTTCATTGTCCGAATTGCACGCTACAGTTGTCATACCACGCTCACTATGCCCACGGCCACGCACATGACCCGGCACGTGTTTTGAATACAGTTTATCGGTTTTAGTCATTACCAATAAACAGTTTGGGCAACGGGTAGAGTTGTATGACCCTAATGTTTGTGCTGCCTCTCGAGGTGTTAACAGCCACTCCACCTCACATTGAACACCTGGGGGTCACCTCCAACACCATGTTCCTGCTCCTACTCTGGCCCATTAGGTGATTCAGCTCTATGGCAGCCTTTATTAGAACCTATGTTCCCCTCCATTTCTAGTCAAACTGTCCCAAAACCCCCGCGGGCCACAATAGCAGCCAGGGTGGGGAGAGGATGCAAAGGTAGCGAGGAGGATACCAGATGCTGCAAGTAGGACAGCCCTGCATAAATCCACACACATCTGTGGAAGACATTGGGGGGGACCGTGCTCAATTTTGACCGCCCTACACCTCTTATTCTGCAGAAGACATACATCACCGACCTCTCGGAGAAAAAAAAAAAGATGTCCCTGCACTTTGAGCAGAGGTCTTGGATTCCAAAGCCATATGTGGTGGCCAAAAACAATAACGGTAACCGGGGAATATCTAGGCACCGCTGTTTCTAAAGGCAACGTCTCCCTGTCTCACTGGCCATCAACCACCATGTTGGAAATATCCATCCCACTGTCTCACCAGGCCTCTCTGAATTATGCTAAGGTCGCCTGTGTTTAAAGCCATGAGGTACAGGTAGTGGAACATTTCCGTGCATGCCTTCCAATACAGCAAGGAAACATATCGAGCTACATATATATTATGGCACTACTTTCCATGCTGGATCGACTCTTACCTGGGGCTTCCAATACAAACATTGTCCTTCATAAAGGTTACCTTAACATGTTTCCTGTCTGAAAGACATTGTCTTACATATAACATCAACATAAAACATTGAGATCATATACTATATGCTTGATTCTACTGAAATTGTTTGTTTAAAAGTAGAATTGGCCAACAGTTTGCTATTATTATTTTTGCCAAACATTTACCATTTTTAAAACATAAAAGACATTTATTTTCATGAAGAAATACACCATCTTGTCACTAATTTAACTATTGTGTCAATATTAAAACAGTGCTGTTATCCAAATTCTAAATTGTAAATCTAAATTTGAAAGCAGTATGGTTTTGTGAAATTAAGTTTTGAGGGTGCAGTTCAAATCAATTCAGTAGAATCCTTCAGTAGAATTATATTTGTTGTATAAAGAAAATTGCTTCAGGGTCTGTAGGTAAATAATCACAAAGATCAATGGAGTCCATTTGAATTTACAATCACTTTTGTTTCACAGCTGTGTAAATACCTCAAAGACGCCACACCACAGTTGAATACTGACAGTTTAGAATTCCAACGGGGCTCAGTTTATGCTTGCATTTGTGGGGGTGACAAAAAATGGCACAAAACCACCCTCCGTGACTAGCGCAGACAAATCCAAGACGTGTATGTGCCAACTGATCTATTTGAGTCTTACTTACAACACAAAGACAGCATAAGAACGTGTGCAGGATGTAAAATACATTCATTAAACCCAGAGCAACCCTTAATAATACTTGGTGAATTTTTTGTGTGTGATTTTTTAGCTTTGTGGGAACTTTAACCATCACATCTCAGAAATATTTCTTTGTATATGTGGTCATTTGAAGAACTTGATACACCCTAAAAAGTAGCCTACCTTGTATGAGTTTACTAACTGTTGGGCTCCATATCCTTCATTATTAGCAACATATTTAGGGAATTTATTTGTCAATAGCCTTCTCGAAAACACAACCAATTATTTAGGAAATTATAGGTTTTGGTATCAACTGTTCAGTTAAATATCTGCCATTGCCAAAAGCGGATATAGAGGGGAGATGCTCTGAGATTTGAGCCCATTTAAGTACTTGAGTAAATGTTGTTGGAAAATTCAATGAAAACATCCAGGAATGTACCCTTTGAAAACCCCAGTGACATACCTAAGTAAAGTAAATAAGGCTTTCTAAGGCAGATATTTTGAAGTAAGAACATTATAACAACATATCTTGTATATTCTGAAAAAGAGCAAATGACAATGTATTTGAACTGTATACGGTGTAATATTGTCAAAGAAATGTGTCTTAACCTAGGATTCTGTTAACTGCACCTACATCATTTTCCCTACACTAACCACACAGACAAATAGAAAGCGTTTGCATAGCACTGAGGAGAGCCTTACTCCAAAGCTGAGACGTGGATCCCTTGGAGCGAAGCCATGGCATCGTTCTCCTTTTAGTCAGGCTAGAGAGCCCGACCAGGCCCTCACCTAGCAGGGACGTTACACAGCGAAGCACGGGAGGTGCTTACGGAGCACTCGTAAAACAGCCAAAACCGGGGCCAATAAAAACTCCAGGTCGGAAGAGTGGGAAGGTGGAAATCAGAGACCGCCCCCCAGTCTTGGAAAGGTTCTGGAATGTGCTGAATGACACTTACTCACAGTAACATTTTCCAGGCAGGTAGGCTGGGGTCCCTGGGGAATTAGGGAATTGAAGGGGTACATAAACAGCGCTCCTCCGGCCTGCCGCTCGCTGTTTGTCATTACCATAATGATGATGATGACTGTGTAATACGGAGCTTTATCTCTTCATAGCTCCCAGGGGTACATCGATATCCGGTATGCAGCTTACATAGCATGTACTCTGCACAACATATCAACCTCTGGACACGCTGCACAAGCACAGCTCCCACACTCCCCCCTCACTATCACACACAAGAATGTTGACCATCCACACATGCAGACCAATGCCAATACTGGTGAGCAAATGTTGTTTTCCCCAACAAACAGACACAGACATGTTTAACACAGTCAGGGTGCTATTGTGAATTATAAACGATTGCCATTACAGCACATTTCATGCTACAGCATACTTGCAAAAAGGTACAATACGCTTAGAACGCCTGCATGTTGAATGCATTATGTTGTGAGTCACGTCTGAATAGCGTTGGAATTAAAGAGTGCCTATCAGGTCGTCTGTGTGAGTTCACTGTGGGTAGACTTACTGACTCGGTTCCTTGCCACGTTCACTTGCTCCCCCAATGCTTTGGCCTCCGCAAACCTGCACCAAAGACAAAAAAAAATGAATATTGGCAAAAATCACCCCGGTAGGCCCAACTATTTGATGTCGAATCAAACGGGGATCAAAGACCTTCCTTTATATACTGGTGAGAAGTGGCCGAGAGCCCAGCCAGGCAGCCCCTCCGTTCCATTAAGTGCACATTTCACAGGGCTCCAATCCCCTCCATCCCCACTCACCCTCCAATAAGGAGATTGGAAAGGAGAGGAAATGAAAACTATAGCGCTGGATTATTCAGCAGGAGCTGTGGATCAGTGCTCGGGGCCCTCTGTCAGCCCCACACCCCCGCGGATACTGTGTGGAGGTAGCACGGCAAACACACGAAAAGCACGCCTCTTTGTCCCCTATTAAGACAAAAGGAAGGGCCTCCAAATCCTTACCTCCGTAAGACCCTCCAACAAGCCCTCCCTCTGGCCTCTCACCTTTGTTTGAGCAGGGCTTTGTTGTCCTCCAGGGTGAGACGGTCCTTGTGGTCTCTCCTGAAGATCTCAAAGGCCTCGTGCTTTCCCATGGACAGCTCTGGTCCTGAAGGCAAGGCAAGTGTGAACACAGCCGTCACAACAGAACACTACCATTGAACACTCGACCACGGAAAAATACTTGTAATTCTCAGTCAACTCATATTATTACAAATTCAACACATTTACTATGCTAATTAGTTGACTAATAATACAGGTTCCTATGCTAACCGTATAACTAGAAATAATGCAGCTAGGAGGTTGTACTGTGAAGTTGTTTGGTTTTCAGACAGGGCTGCGTTCCCACAACCCAACCACAAGCTGCCGACCAGATGCAAGTTTAATATCATTGACCCCCCAACTATCACTAATTACACATTGTAGGGGCAATTACCCCCCTTTTTCACAATTTAGAGGGTAAATAAACACAAGTATAAACAGCCATTATATACAGTTCATCATTAAAGCTTGGTTGGGAACAACTGTTGGTAACTTGCCTCTGGTTAGGAAAGTGGAGGATGCCACAGGTGCAACAGGCTATATTGTTTAGTGGTTTCTGTGTGAAATAGTTGATAGTTTAGAAATCTATAGCCTACACGTGCCCTTGACACAACTTTAAGTATATAGATAGAAAACAAAACATAAGACATATTTGGGATTTCGTATCGTCTTGAATTAGCTATTAATTTAAAATCTTCAATCTTTGCATTTCCAACACCTTCAATCACATTGACAGACACTCTAGTCTAGCTACTTTACTGTGCCTACTATGATGTCAGTCCTGCTGTTTCGTACCCTATGCACTGCAACACATATAATACACAGCAAACACTCCAATTCAAATAAAAATAGAACAATAAAATTGTGCCGGGAAAATCAACACTATTAAGCAACATTTTCTACAGTCACATTAAAACTCATATACTCATGTACTCATACACTAAACAACATCCTTTTACCACATGTTAACTTTTCCAGAAAACCAATCACGTCATAATGTCAATTCCGTACTCTTTCAAGATTCCTCAATAGGCTGATTTTAATTAGAGCAATACAACGGAGGGGTACATAGTCATGTGAGATGTATTACGGGACATTTGGGATATATCTTTGCTAAGTTATGACTAAAAACCAGGAACAAACTCTGGCAACATCAACATTTCTTGTCGTTGAACAATTTGTCTGAGGGCTGCTTGAGGAAAATATCTACAGTTACTGAATCCTAAAATGGAACATTCCAAAAATATCTGTCCAGTCATAAGACATTCGTCTTTGTTGCGCTAACATAATTTGTGCGTCACTGAGATCCCTTGCTATGCTTTTGCCAACTTTAACAATTAATATTTTCCCTGCCTTCAAACGTAGCCAACTCCTGAGTTTTCCCACCATATTAATGTGGCAAGAACCCTGTTGCTATTTCCAAATAGTGACTCACTTATAAATACATTTTTGTGTGAATTCAGGGGCTTAATCGAAAAACGAGCACCTTGGATTTTACAATAAAACAAATCTGTGATTTGAGAACACTTTGAAACGTGTTGTGTTTATTCCAAGGAAACCTCAAACATGTTGGGTTTATGGAACAGGTTACTCGAGCTGCAGTCCTTCTCTATGGCCTTTGACGTTTGAGAACGTTGACCACCCAAAACGCTGCATCTGAATGTCTCCAACCTGGCCACTTCTAACTAGGCACCTGCCAAAACCGGACGAGTGAATATGAACCTTGCTCCAGGGCTTTAAGTTTCCAACACCCTCACCCTGTAGAAGACCAGTGGCGCCCTGGCCTGCTAGGATCATCCAACTCCCATTGCAGTACACAGCCAGCAGGATTTGCAAGAAAGCATGAATCTACCACTCCTTGTAATCCTAACATCTCCTTACAGCCCCAGCAGGCGGACCACAAGTCATCCTAATCCTGAGCTATAACAGGACACCTGCCTGTCCATCCTTCTACTTCAGGCACCATAAACCCAGTAAACAAAGAGAAGGTTCAGGACACTGTTGTACTTTACTAAAATGGCAATACATTACGATGGAAGACGTTTTGGGAACCTGATACAGATAGAGGAGACTAATTAAAGTGCTAGGAAAATGTGATGTCATTGTCTCTGGTAAACTCTATGATATGCATAACTTGTGGATGTGAGGCTGAAACATTATACATGTATGCTTGGTCTCTTCTGCTTTTTATTGGAAATAAATCAATATGGGCAAAGATAGGAAAATGCCACAATAGACACCACATAGTGCAGCACAGAATTCAAATATAGGGAATACGGTTTACTGGGATGGATGTGTAGAGATGTGCAGTGATGCATATTTTATACTTTTGGATCGATAAATGACAATGACAAACAAAGGTCCTTGTGCTTAGGACACTTAATCATCAGATTTTGTCTGTATTCTATAAACCCTTTAATTTCGTATTTAAGAGCTCCTCTAGGGAAACATTAAGCAAGCCCAGATGGCTAGAAGTTAATGTGGTCTGGAAGTCGGTTACTTGTATTGTTGTCATTCAATAGAAATGTCTGACAAATAGTTGTGTCCAGAGCTACAGTAACAGAAAGATGAATGGTTTATAGGCGTCTGAGCAACACTCAAAACATTCCTTATAACCACAAGCAATGCAAAAACTTACAACAAACATTAAAGGTTGCTAGAAATCAATAAATAACACTAAAAGTATAAATTCAAGGCACTTCAGGACAATGTTTGTTATCTGATTTTTTGTCAAATACATGTTAGGGTCTACATAAACAAGATTTGCCGTTCAGTCAGCAACAATAACCTCACCACAGCATGATAGTCAGAGGGTCTATTATTTTCCATTAAGGAAGCAGTTTCTCATTTACTGAGTGTAGGCCACAACATGTAAATATCTACTTAACATGAGAGGAAAGTCTCTGAAAATGTAATTTAAAGGGGTGTTGCTGCTTTTCTAGTTGATCTTGCCAAAAGCAGCAGAATAATTTATTTTCTTTTTTTTGAGCAACTCCAAGGCTTCTGTCAAAGCCATGAAGATTCTGCTGGCTATGCAACTTGTCTTTTGAGTTTGACAGGAGTGGTCTGTCTCCTGTCTAAAAGAACCAGAATTGTATTATTTTTCAGTTTTTGTAATCAGGAGTCCACCCAGGACCCCTAAGTCCAATAGGTTGCATTTTCCCCTGGAAAACTACATAGCCTGCAGAACATGTCCTTCCTATATCAGAATACCTATACTACACTGTGAAATGTCTTCTTGTAGCCAATTTGGCACAATTAAATATGTGATGCTGGGTAATAAAGAGATGCAATAACAATCGCATTGTAGTTACATTTGTATGTAGTTTTTGTGTAGTTCAATGATGGGGATGGCTGGAAGCCGGACTCCCCTACTGTAACTCTAGCACTGACAGAGGAACTTCAGCGATTTACTTCTCCCTTTGGTCTCCATAAAGAGTCTAATGGGGATTTCATTATTACAAGTCTTGCATGAAACGCCCTTTAGCCACACACATATTTTTGCTTAACCACCCCCCCCCCCCCCTTTCCTATTTATCTGAAAAGTTCAGTGTAAGTTGAGGAGAAATGTGGTTCTTAAAGCTGAGGCGCGTGCGGTTGACAAAGCATGGGATGTTTTAATGTCAAAGGACAACCAGTTGGAGACGGATTCCATGGGGACATTTTGTCTCACGTTAACAGAAAGGGCAATAAACAATGTGCGCTTGGGGAGAGGCAAGGGCGATAAGTTATCCCCTGACACATCCCACAGAACAAAGTTTACCACTTGGAAGGAAAAAAAAAAGGTTTGTAGAGACTAACGTAGCACTTGCCTCATTTATCAGACCGTTTGATAAACCACGGGTGTGTGGACGTCCATCACCCTCCTGCTTACCGTCTCTCCATGGTGAGTGATCGATTCTCGCCCTAACTAGAGCTGGACCCGGCTCGAACATGGGTTTGTTTTTCAACAGGCTCTTCTTTCAGAAACCTGCTAGCAATTACCCCGCGCTGGCCTTCTTACCGAGCTGGGCCCGATTATCCAGATATGCTAAGGGGAGGATGAGCGCGGTGGTTAGTGGAGACAGGAGCACAGTCTGATGAGTCGCTGGCTCGCCACCCGTAACCAACGGCTATAATCGCCGTCATTACGAGAACTCGATTTCATCATCACGGATAAGTCCCCGTTAAAACCAAAAGGAGATGGGAAAAGTCAAACGGGCACTGGGCGCTGGCTATAAAGGACCTCACCCAGGGATTGGGGAGAACCTTGCTGGAGGGCAAACCACTCTCGTTCATGAATTCCTTTTCAATGAAGTGTCTCAACAGGACAACAGGCATAATAGCCGCTAACGACGCTCAACAACTCAACCTGAACCCTAAGCTGAGGGGGTGTTTGTAAGAACTGCAGAGAGTTAGTGGGTTGCCCCAACACTGAATCTTGGCTGACAAGCAGCATTATTGACACTACACATGTAAGATCATCAATGGGAGTGATCTGCGGTTTAATGGAACTTAAGTGAAACATGCTACCACTGAGGAATCCCTATCCCGTTCAGAGCTTTCTACAGTAAATTCCCAAATCGCTATAATAGTGCCCCTTGAATTTTCATCGCAATATCGTTGGCCTGTGGTACTTTGTTCATGTCATATTAAGTAATATGGGCTTTAGATTCATTAGCTTCTGATCAGCAACAATTATTATGGGGATAATGTATGGTTTGATGCTGTTTCCCCGGTCGAACCCAGTCAGACCACAAGCCGGTCTTGTCTTCAGTCCTCCTGAGCATGTTGTTTAAAAAGGGGGCAATGGTTAGGCTTTTGGTGTGCTCTGGCCTTGACATGCAGTAAATCCTGAATCCAGGGATTTGTATGGCATTAAAGGCTCTTCCCTAAGACATCCCTGACAAGAAAGTTGAGAACCAGCGACCACAAGCAAAGAGTGGCGACATTCCAACTGAAACAGATCAGCTCTCCATGCTTTGCCTCAGTCGTGACTCGCTTCCAATCCAATTCCTAGCCCACCTCTAATGAAACGATTAATGGACTTCCCATTTGCGAAACTGTGAAGAGGTTCTTGGCTGAGATTCTTCATTATGGGGGCAAAGGTAAGTTGTGGTTGCAGTATTTCATTTATAAAAGGAATTAAATATAAAGAGAATTTGTGCAATGTTCAGTGCTGAATTCCAACAACATTGATAGATCTTAACGTGGCTAAAGAATTATGCTGGAGGTGATTTTTGCAACCCTTAATGTTTGCTTGATACAATGATTTCCCCTAACCATCGCAAACAAGACGTGCAGGATGCTTGGGTTCACTGCACATCGCTAGCACGATCAAGGACTATACTCCACATATGGGCATCTCTTCCGGATTTAGAGACACACGTCCCTGTGCTATAAATCAATTCGCCAGTTTTGCGGGAGATCGTACTCAGTGGCAGACAACATTAGTTTTAAATCTTGACACTTCAAGAGGACTGATCTGAACCGAAACGTGCTATCAGAAGAAATTAATTGATAATACGTATATACAAAAAAAAGTTGCTTATAATTGATTTAAAAAGGACACAAAATAAAGAGTACCTATTTTCCTGGGCATCATAGTTGGTGCTCCATGCTCAGAGGCGTCAGCGCCGCACTCCCCTAGCGATGCCGCTGAGGTCACGGCATTGCCGTTGGCAATGCCAGGCAGTCGAGCAGCAGCATCCTGAGCCCTTTTCTTCTCCCTCTTCAGCATACTCACTAATATACCTGTGGTACTAGATTGAGGAAAAAACCTTGATGTTCAGAAAAAAAGGGAAGGGAGGGGGTACATGTCACCATAATTCAAAGAACAGTGTTGTAGCTGAGCAATTTTAACTGTTGTGTTGAAAAGGGACACCTGAGCACAAATATCTAGACAGAATATCGGCAGCACATCACCATATTTGCTCAATAGGATCTTGTTCCGCTAACAGGCCAGAGCATTGTTCTGACCCCTGAAGACACTAAAGTAAATACCATAGTCAAAATGGGAACACATGTGGTAATACTACTCTGTCTCTGCAAATAAAAAGTACAAATTAAGCCAGCTCCTGGCTCTTTCAAAAAGACATGGCCATGCCTCAGGTTTGATAATAGGCTCACAGTGCTGACATGTGCTCAGTCTCTGACCTTCCAGACGCAGCGAGATGTCATGGTCTGCTATGAATCAGTGCAGAAGAGGAGCCATGGAGGCTGGAGAGGGCCTGCCAAGATTCCGCAGGATCCTCTCCCGCTGATGAGTGTGTGTGTCTGCGTGTGTGTGTCAGAAAAGACAGGAGTGTGAGAGAGGGCGCGAGTGTGTGTGTGTGTGTGTTTGTCACCATGTCTGATCGAGCGGGTTAAGAAGGGAGGATGGGTGAAAAGCTAAATAACAGACACTTTTCACTTCTTCAAGCACATATCATTTCTGTCCATTTGAATAAACGCCTTCAATGTTTCCCACTGATCTACATTTTTAGCAGACATGCACCCACTCTCAGCTCATAAGCAATCTGCTTGGTTCTCTCAACAGTCTTACGGTCAATTGGGACTACGTAAAACTTGACTAAGGCCTAACACAGAACAGTTTTGAATGCTTCATTCCACACTGTCCGTTATGAATGCAGCAGTTTATGCCAAGTTAATATACTGTACATCAGCAAACGTTGTGTCAAGTTCTTGGTGCCAATGGAAACACTGCAGGTTGGAGCTCCAAGAGTCTTAATTTGCCAAACGGAGAGGCACGCACTGGTTGTGGCCAGAAATACTCATTACATACCAGGAATACACCTCTGTTTCCACTGCTTCAACAACTGAGGAACTTAGACAAAGGTAAATCCTACAGAAGTTAGCTAGGCTTTTTGACGACAGAGAGTGTATCGTCACAGCTTGAACAAATCACTGACACAATAGTGAAATCAAACACGTAGGGTGAGACAAATAAAGGAATATGTGGAATAAACACTTGTTTTCAATGAAGCACAAATCGCTTTCAAACAGAGCTAACCCATCTTATTATTTGGAACGGAAGATGTGTTATGCTATTAACAGATATATTTCTATAACTGAAGACTATATTGTGAAAAAGATTATAGGTTTCAACATTGGCAGAGTAGTTTTCCATGGAAAACCAGTAATGTCTTGTCGTTCCACAAAACAGTGCAGTATTTGATGTCCTGATGACAACCAGTAATCGTCTGTCACCATATGATCTCGTTGAAGCCTATTCTTTTCTTTTCCTGATGTCATCCTAAGAAATTGAAAATGTGGGCCAACAAAAGCCTGTCAAAAAGTCAGTTCGAAGATGAATGGCCATATATTTAGAGAAGCCAGAATTATAATTCATGTTGCTGTCACTGGGTGCATGGGGACTGTCAGAGTAAGAAATATTGTGATAGAAGTCATGGCTTTTCAATTATGGTTTCCTATTAAACTATTCGTGCATAATCAGTACTATGGCTATGCTGTCAGTACACCAATGTGAAGTATCCGACAGTCAACGGAAGGTTAAAAAATTTTAGATGAACTAAGACAATAAAGCATTTTTGTGTTAAGTTCACAATGTGTCAATTTATACATGAAAATAAAGATGAATAGTCCTTCTTCTAAAATAATTTTTTACAGTCCCATATAAAATATTGGTGTAATTTACTCAGTTTATGATAATCTGCATAACGTTGGAACCTATAATCATACTTCTCTCAGAGTGGTCGACTACTAAAGGCACAACATGTACCACATACCCATCAAATCAACCATCTCGAATCAGAAAGCTCCCTGGCCAAGTTCAAAAGTGCTTCCAGATAATCAAAGCAAGCATATGCCAGAACGGTAAGATCAGAAATGTAACAGGGTGTAAACATGTAGACTACAGAAATGAAATCAAACTTTGTAAACACTGGAGCCTTCAGAACTGAGAGTGATAACCGCTCTTTAGACAGTAACATTAGCTCTGTTAAGAAATTTTTCCAAAGCATTATTGATCAAAAAACACTAAAGTCATGACATCTGTCCATGCAAGAGCTAATGTCAATGAGTGTGTCAAACAAAAACATTAAGTGATCAGTATATACCAGAGTTGTAGCAGGGCACAACTCCCAAACCCATACCTGAAATTTTAAAGCTGTGAATAAGGAAGTTAGTTTTTGCAGTAATTTCAAGTAAAATTTATTACAGTAACATATTAATATAATGGTGTTGGGAAAATGCATTTCCCAATCTGTTTTATAGCTAGAGAATAAAAGGCTTCTCAAGCTTCCTAATGTATTTTCACTGACTGGAAGGTGGCAAATGTGTACCAAGGTTTGTACCAAGTCAGTAATTAATTATAAGTCTAAACAATTTGAAAAACAAACAAAACATCAAAAAAGTCTTTGTAGTACAAACACTGGACTGGAAGAGAATGGATGAGGAATTGGATGGTGACGATAATAGGGGGAATCATTTACTATTATGCGCTCCAAAGAGTGTTAGTGCATGCTCATGTGTGGCCTTCACAATAGAACCAAGTCTCTACAACTTATTAAACAACACAAAGCTGAAACTTTTAAAAACTGCAGAACAGTGCGTGCTAGATACAGCACTGTCCCTTTGTCTAAGCTTATAAAACACACGTCTCATTCTTAAATCTACCGTGAGGCGCATATACAAGCTTACTATATATACAAACAGAATCCGAGCCATACTGACCACAGACATATAAATATATAGGGCTTTAGTTTATTAGAAGGTGGAACAGAACCCTTGATAGAGTACAGTACATCCACTTCATAGCCCCAGGTCTGGGTAATACTCTGTTTGGAGGCACTGCAGACAGTGGGCCTTTAAGCCTTGGCAATAAATCTAGTGGCATTATTTAGACCAAAGGGAATCAGAGTAAGACTGTTTTGACGTGCAAGTTAGGATCGCTGAATTGCCAAGGCTGATGAGGGATCCCTGGATATCCCGCCAATAACGTAAACACGCTGTAGCGGATTACTTGTGCGCCCCATCAGACTGGCGATAATTGCTTAGTATTAGCCAAAGACTAGCCCCCTTCTTGGAAACCAACATTGGTCATGTGAGCCAAGAAAAAATATAACAGGACAGCCATAATCTTTTGGTTGTTATTACTAGCATCCATCTTCGCTATACAAAATGGGGGCGTACTCAACATTCTTGGCCCAGTGCCATCCAACATGTTTTACAGCAACCTTTCTCACAACATCCATTCACAATTGTCAAATGCAAGAACTGAATGGTTTACTCCTCCAAGGCCACTTTATTTGAGTGTTCCCAATAGGTAAAACATATTTACATTTAAATGAGGCAATGTTTTATTTTCAAATTTCTCTCCTATCACAGAGAAGACCATGCTACTTTCTTGTAGACTGCATAATGATGAGTTCTAAAACTATACCCAGTTACAAAACGCAAAGCATTGGCTTAAACTGTACCAAGGGACTTAAACATAGTCAGGGCTGCATGCATACACACACAGAGACTATTACCATAATCTGTGATTGACATGAGGGTTGATTTTACAATTATTATTCTGCTTTCAAAACAAAAGCATAATATTAATATTATAATTATGTGTGTGTGTGTGTGTGTGTGTGTGTGTGTGTGTGTGTTAATATTACGTGTAATAATGTAGAACCTAAAACGACACCTTGTGGCACACCATTCTCTAATGCTGCAACCTTTGATTCAAAACTCTTAGCATCTATTCATTGTGTTCTATCACAGATAGTCCTGTGCTGCATCATCAAATTCCAATTCCTAATCAATCCAAAAGTAATCTTTGATTAACTGTATAATAAGCCTTTGACAAACCAATAAACATAGCTGCACAATGTTTCTTTTTAAGATCAGTAACTATATTGTTTACTGTCAGTGGCTGTTGTTATAGTACTATGACCAGCCATGAAACCAGACAGAATAGGAATATTATTGAAAAGTGCAAAGTTGTTCATTTACAAGAGATTCTTACATCTTTGCTAGACGTGAGTGTTGGGGAGGTGGGGGCTAAACTGCTATAGAATATTTTATATTACGTATCCCCAGTAATGTTTGGTTTAATCTGTTGCAGTATTGTATTGGGGATGTTGTTAGAGGTGGATGTGGACTGCATTGGGCTAACTAACCACTCCCAGGTGTGGTAGGGAACGATAAACACAGTGGCTTTGTTCCACAGGGGGAACTCTCCCACAATTTACCCTGTGGAGACTCAACACCAGTCTGGCGACACTACACCGGTGGCAGTGGAACCCGTGCTTTTCATGGCGATGCTTTCCATGGGGCTAAAGTGGGGGTTAGATACAATGTTGTAAAGACAGGGGATGCATGCTGATTATCAAGCGGAGACTGGGTTTTAACCAGGGATCTAAGGCTATTAAGGGAAGGGCTGGTAATGATGTCATTCCAAGAGGCTGGGTCTAGTGAAAACATGAGAAGATGATTACCATGCACAGATCAGACCACCCTCACTGGTTGACAGTTGCTGTAGCTCCGCATCTAAACGGGTAGGCCTACATAATGTTGGGCTGAATGGTGAATACTGAAGGCAATTACGGCTTAATTGAAAACTAAGAGTGGGTTGTTATGAGCAATATGAATGCATGGTAAAAGTACCAGCATTAAGCATTATGCTATTAGAGGAATAGAATAAAAAAAGCATTTACATAACAAATAGTCTAGTCCATACAAAAATGTATGGAATGTAGAAACCGATGTTTGGTTTTATGCAGCTATTTGAACATTGATGTGGAATCTCAACAGTGAAGAAATAATCTTATATTGCAGGTCTTTGCTCCAAGATCCACTTATGAAATTAGTTCATGATAATATCCTATTATCCTAACCACGTTTTGCAGCTAAATAATAAAGTAGACATCTCAATTTTGTACATCACAACTAATGTACTGACAATCTGCAGAAAGGAAAGCAAAATAATTAAGTTTAAAAAAAACTAATTTGTAGTATTCTCTTTAGACAAGAGCATTACGATGAATAGTTCTAATTACAGTTACTAATAGGTCAAGACATGTTAAAGGCAACAATATCTCATGAGTCTTTTTACACTTGGTTAGGAATTCCACCCAACTAGGACCAAATAATGAAAGTGTTTGCAGAGGCAGAGCTATCCAATTTTATAATCACAGCAGCACATTACCCTTTCCACTTGATATTTCAGTCCAGTAATAAGAGGAAATTGTGTGAAATTGTGAAAAGTAATTGGCTACACAAAAGCCTACTGTTTTGACATGGTTTCAAAGTTAAAACAATTTGTCTCCTATTTTACCTACTGTACATCCCTGACCTTAGCTGGCCATGGATAATTGCAGAAATTGGACACAATTCCGATTACAGGAGTAACTGTCAGTGGACATAAAGGTTCTTAAAGGATACTGATCTCGTTGTCGCGCTGTGTTAGCATCTCCTTAAACTTGGTAATCTCAGCTGGATTAGGTCTGTCCTCTGTATCAGATACCCGCAGGGCTGCAGAGGGAGACGACTGTCCGTTACCACGACCACTGGGACCCGTTAGTCCCTCCCGCACCATCACCTACAAACAGAGACAATGGAGATCAATAAAATCAGGAGGGGACACAATGGGCTTTATGTAGCAATCAGCTAAGCGGAGTTGATATCACCGTATGCTTTCTGGAAGTTCCAGGTACGAGGGTGAGTCTGGGTCTAGAAAAGCCAGGAGCATAGACCTATTAAGCTGTTTCTAGAAAACTAAGCACACCGCATCACTGAGTAGGAAGACAATTTAGGAGACTAAGTTAACAAGAAGAAGATTTCTCAACCGCTTATTCCTGTTACTGTTTCTTCTATATAACTAAATCCAAAGAAGTTACGGATTAAGGCTTCTTTTAGCTCTCACAAACTATGAAAAATACACACTCAGAATACCATGCACCTCATTCTTTTTAATAATATGGATAAAGGAGAGAAGCGAAAACAAATTTAAACCAGACACAACTTCTTCCAGAACCAGCAAGTGAAACTGGGGTCACACGGGGAGGAATGTAAACTAAAGAAGAGGCAGAAGAGTTGGAGATTATAACAAACTAGAGGAGAGATAAACAGATACTCAAGTGGGATCTGGAAGTGCTTCTGGTCTCAGGTCTGGGTCTAACAAGCGTGGGCTCTGAAATGGGGCTGTGTATACCTCATGCATGCAGTGACCCATGGTGACTGAACCTTCATTATCTCAGATGACTGAAAGGCAACTAATCTGGCCCTAGAACAATAAGTGATCTCACTTGATCTTATCTTTTACCCACAGCAATACTGTAACACCAAACCAAATGCGGCCGAAGAGACGCACATTCATTTGCGGTAGCCCAGGAAGCTAGTGGCTCATGAGAACTTTGGGGACCATATTTCAAACACCAATGTAAGCAAACATGCAATGCCGTTCTCCTAATTTGATGACAGAAACCAGTATAAACTTTGGAATGTCTAGACATGCAAGCCCATGGGAAAATGAAGTCATATTTTCTCCCAGACAATCATATAACACACAAGGTATAAAAAAAAATTGTTAGGTAGTAAGTGGTGTAAACGGGAAACCCTTTTTGACATTCCATTTGGCTGCCATATTAGTCAAAGTAGTTTGCTGACACAAACACGTTTATTGTAGTCATGGTCATGGATATGGCAATCACCAAACACGTGTTGCAACCTTTACCCACATGTCAGCCATATTGGATATTAAGCACAATCGAGGAACCCTGCTTATTAACAGAATGAACCACTCAGTTTGAACAAGTGAAATTAGTATCCGAGACGGAGAAGGTAATCTATCCACAAAAGGGGAAAACATAAACTACAATGTCACAGACATTTAATGAAAGTGGCACGGCGCTGAAGATGTTCGTTCGGTGTGCCTCCTAAGAGCCGTCAAAAGAGGGCACCGTTTGCAAGTTGCTCAAGGATGGTCTGGTCAACCACTGTCCAGTTACTGGACATGAACGGGGTGGAAAGGTTATCGTAGAAGCTATAATATAAGCCCATAACTGCACAGCATTTCACCATGTCTGCCAAGCAGCACTAGACACACTCCATTATAATCAAGTACCTTTCCATGGAAACATGGTGGCCAGTGTTCTAAGCATGAGGTTAGTGTGCATGTAAGATGATAACATGGGTATGAAGAATGGCAGTGGTTAGTTAAGTAGGAAAAAGAAGAAAGAAAAAAAAAAAGAAAGGAAAATAAGAAATGCAAAAGCAGAGGACCATGTGGGTCAATCAACATTGATGGTAGAGCACAATACCTTTAGAAGAGAGAAGCAGTAATGGATTTTTCTCATGTCTGGTCCCAATGCCAACGTGACCTCAGGGTCTAGGTCATCCACATAGGCTTTGACCAGAACCTCCAACCTGAACACAAACACGCAACACACACACACACACACAAAGACAAACAAACAAAAACACACATACATCTGGATTGGCTTGCGAGACTTAGTTAAACCACTAAAGCCATTAGGGATGACACATCTTAAAATCCCTTTCCATCACTTCCTTGTATGCTCTGCAGCACCCGACTGGTTAAAATCTCTACTTGAGCTTAACTTCAATGTTTACGATTTGGGTCTATTCAAAGAAAACAGTTTACTCGAACGTGTGCTACAATTCCCCTGGCTAGTCTGTTGATAAACTATCACTAGATGATAATCCAAACATTGGTACTTCAAATTCTGGAAGCCACCGCTGGAAAACACAAGAATGGGATCCAAACGTATCCAACACAGGCATGACAACCAGTGGTCGTGTTTTCCGCTATAACATTACTAGGGAGGAAACGAGTTGCGTTTACGTGACAAGGGCCTTAAAACAAACGCTGAACTCTCATTACCAGGCCCGACAGATCATCAAAGGTTTTCAATACTAAACTGGATTAAGAAATGGTTCTTCAATGCCATGCATAATATTTAGGGGAAAATTTTTTAACTAAACTCAGTTGATCCCAGGCAGCGGTTTCCAAAGTGTTCAACTTAAATAGAAGAGCTTTTCTGGTAAAAAAAACTACTGGTTACACTGGGTCAATACTTTTGGCAACCTGTCTGCAAAGCAATCGACGGAGAGTGCAATTCTGAAGCGTATCTTAAATCTAGGTCACCCAGCTAGTCATTGCCAGTTTTCAATTTACAGTGCAGACAGGTAGAATACAAATGCACTGTAGACATGTCTGGAAAAAGAGCCAAAAATAAAAACAGGATATGTTTGAAGTGAGAACCGTTTGGCACTAGGGATCAGTTAATACATAAACATCGAGGGGAACAGGTACAATATAAGTTTGCTTGTCGGTAGAGGCAGACGTCATTAAAATCCCCACCGTGAGTTCAAACACATATGGGCAGGTATAACCATCCAAAAATACAGGGGGGAAAAGCCGGATTTAGAGGACCAGAGACAGGCAAAGCCATTAGACACGAAGGGAAAATGTAGTGCCAAGTGTTTAGATGGAATCCCTGGCCAGAGCCTCGGCCCTGATTGGGTCCCTAAGTCAACCCAGTTCCTGTGCGCTGACATAAATCAAGACTTCATGAAAAAAAAAAAGACTTGGAGAACACCTACAATGAAAGTTGACAGCATCTTTAAACATAGCTTCATACTGGCTACTGCTTGCGCCTTTAAGTTAGCCTTCCATTGAGTTATATGTGCGCCACTCACAGAACCCCATCATAAACCAATGTGCAAGTTAAAACTGCATAAGTACTATCTAGTGTCCAAACAGACGTGTAACTCTACTCTCTCCGTCGGAGACGAGCTATGAACGCCCTGGAAGCCTGGCAAGGGCCAGCAGTGCACTACTCCGATCCCCACTGTCCTGGGATGACTGGCTCCCTGAGGTCTGCTGCCGCTCACATTATTACTCACACACACACACACGCACACACACACACGCACACACACACACACACACACACACACACACACACACACACAAACACACACACCTAACCAATGTTTCAGTAGCCAACTGCCTGCTGTGACTTCCTCCAGGCCATTCTAAACGTACTGTTCTGAGTTTTTATTCCCTCAGTAAATGTGTCATCGCCTGGCCTGATGATACCATTGTGAGCTGTAATGTTGAGGATTTAGCCTGGTCAGGACTGAAGCGGTTATTATCTTGGAAAAATAATAATTCAGCAATGGCCTTGTGATGACATCTTGAAGGTTTAGAATATTTTCAATGTACGCTAAATATGAATGATGCACTTCAACGAATCTCACTAAAAATAATTCAGAAATGGCCTTGTGATGACTTGTAGTAACAGGCAGAGGAACTGATGAAGGGTGTGTGTGTGTGTGAGAGCTGAAATAAGAATTTGAGTGACATACTTTTGGGTATCCTCTTGGGTCAGTTTGTCTTCTCTCTGCTCTCCTGTAACCATGGACAGCTCTTCTTTGAGGGTTTGGATCTGCTTCTTCAAACGAACTATCAGCTGGAGGAACGCGCACAAACACATGCACACGCGCACGCACACACACACACACACACACACACACAGAGACGATGACAAAAATACATTAGTGCAGTGTTGAAACATTTGAAGTTGAATTATTTTGGACACAGTTGGCACATTCCATCACACAAACAAACACACAATGTCAGATGACAAAATCTGAAAAAAATGATCTTGTCTGACTAGGTGTTTTAAGGACAATCTAACTGACTCTAGGCCATTTGATGTTCAAGTGAGAGCGCTTTAAGAAGCCATGATACCACACCAAAACATAACATAGCATTAGCCAGCTATGGGGCACGAGAGAACACGGAAAAGGCTTGTTGCTTCTGTCTGTCTGTCTGCACGCGTTTGGTTAAGCTCTGCCGGGCCAGCGGGACGCCTACCGTCGGTAACCGCTGGCCGGGTTCTGTTACTGTAAATATAAGTGAGCTAAATCGCTCTCCGTGCACCAGAAATACCTCCTTTTTCAAACCCATCTTTATGCTTGCACTTCGATAGCTTTCATTGGTAACAGAAGTCAACTGCGGTACTGACCAAAGCAATGGTTCGAATCAATGTGGTGATCCCAAGAGGGCCGGCTGGAAGGGAGAAGGTAGTAAGACCTGAAGACATAACTCATTCAAATGAAACGTCACCGGCTAAATGAAACACTGTGTTCACCCGGCTACAGGATGAGCGATGGAAACTTGGAGATAGCAACGTTGGACTAAACAGAGTCTTGGGGTGGAATGTCCTGAAGTTTGGCAACTTCGCAGACTTTATCGTCCGAGGTATTTGAAGCACGAGAGAAACGGGGGGAGAGGCCACACATATTCCGCCGGCGACGGGCCTCTCATCCACAAGACAGAGTGTGGGGATGCCTCCTCCCTCACCCAGACAGAGGTCAATGGCTGCCAGGTCAAAGCCAAGCGGCTCCACAGCAGTCTGGAAGCCGCGCTGCTGGCGTCTGGCTCGTCAGAACCTGCCCGATTAGAGGGCTCGGGTGATGGGTGGAGCGGAGCGGAGGAGTGGCCAGGACCACTTTCACACCACTCTAAGGACCTTTACGGTTCCACTTTGTTTCTTCAACTCGCTGATATATTAACACAGATGAAAGGCTAGACATACCAAAACACAAGTTGTCTTACTAGGGGCTTCACAAATTGAACTTTGTGACCGACAAGTAAAAAAGGGAGCGGGGCTACCAATGGTTTAAGCATGTCAACATGTGGGCTGTGAGAAAGATTAGCCTCAAATCTCCTCAGGCCTCCCTGGGTCTACTCCAGGGGTCAGGGGTTAGAGGTGGACTGGCTAGACATGTGCCACTACTTTGATGCCGAGCAGTAATATCCTGGCAATCACAATCAACAGCAGCTTAGCTTGAACTAGATACACCTTAGTTAAAAGTGTGTGTGTGTGTGTGTATGCGTGAGTACGTGCGTGTGTGTACTTGCATGCATGACAGAGAGAAAGAAAGGGAAAGAAAAAACCCAAGTGAAAGAGAAAGAACTGAGGAGGACAAAGTGTGTCAAGTGAGTGCATTGGAGTGAAAGCCAAGCCCCAGCCACGGGCTAATTAAATGAAAGCGTGCCGTCTACTTTTCATGGCTCTGCAACGAGCTCCTTTGCTATGATTTGGAGCAAAACAATAACCCTTGTACAAACAATGGGGTCTGAACTGGCAAATACAAGAGAAAACAACATCTATGTGCCAGTGCTATCCACATTTCTGACAGAGAGCTGCTAGGGACAGGGTCACTGAGGGTGGACCAGAGGTCGTCAAGGGTCAAATGACACAAAACTAACAAAGCAAGGCCCTCGGGCACTCCAAATTCGGAGGCAGTGGCAGGCCACAGGCTTTTTTTGTATTTGATTAACTTCTTATGTTAAAGTCCACCCACCATCAGCCGAAAATATCGTACATGGCTATCCTGGGATACAAAAAAAAAAAGACGCTCGTTTAATTTTTGGATTTGATATACTATATTATGGCCAGCCCTGCCCTCAAGAGGCTGATGGCTGACAACTGGACACCGGACACCAGACTCTGGCTGTGTTTATTTCAGCCCGTCAACCCACGTTCATACCACACGGTACCACAGCCCACTCTCACAGTCACTGAATCAAGTCAGGGTGCGGCAACGTGACCCATGATGTCACCGTAAGACGGCACAGGAAATAAAAGCTCACCGCAGTGGGACATTCAATAACCGAGCTGCTCCGCTGGTATAGTACCGTTCATGCAGGCAGCAGGATTAGTAGTGCAAAGCAAAGTGCTTTAGGAGAGACGCAACTACTTGCTTTGAAACGCAGGACAGTCTGATACAGCGACAACATTCTGTAGCATAGAAATATGTTAAAATGTCCACTCCAGTGCTCCAAGTCAGAGGGCTAAACTGTACTGGGAAAAGCACACAGAATGTGTTATTATGGGGCCCTGTTCTCAGCTAGAATGTTCCGCTACATACAGCACCACTCCCAGAGGCATGTCTTCACCACCACCACCACCACCACCCCCACAGCCCCCCCCCCCGTGACAAAACAGGAAAACATGGGTGTCCCCCGGCCTGGTTTAGCCGTGGAGGCCGCGTGGACAGCCTGAGGTCGAGCCGTGCTGCACTGGCTCTACCTACCGCACTACCGTAACGAGGCCGGCCCTTCCCCCGGGCCCCCGCTGCCCTAACGATGAGGGAGCTGCTTTGACGAGCCAGGGGGAGAGAGGCAAAAACCCACCGCAAGAATTTTCACACTCACTTCCCAAACACGTCTCTCTGGCAGGCACGAAACAGGCTTCTGTTTGACTCCCAGGTAGGCGCTAATCAGGACTGTCTGCTCGGGGAAAGAGGCGAGTGGGGGTGGCTGGGGGGCAGACGTTGGGCTTCCACTAAACAGTCCTGCTTCGCTGGACGATCACGAACAGCTTTAAAGTTGAAGAAACAGATTGGAAAAGGGCTGATGCGAACTTTCAGGAAGGAACACATTTGACTACACCATACAGTCCAAGGCACACTACATTACTCTAAGTCTAGTCATAGCCCAAATGTTTTTGACTTAACAGGCTACATAGTCAACTAAATGGCAGGCCAAGAGCCAAAAACACAGTACATTTGTGAGTATTTGTCACAATTTTGTAAAGGTTAAAGGCAAATTATACTGTAAATCCCTGTTAGCAAGAGCATTGTTACTTTGTACTGTAACTGATAGGAGAAAATGCTACCTGTCCCTTCTATGGCATTACATTTCAAATCAAAGCCGAGGTGTCCAAGAGCCTATTTTTGCTCATGTGTGGGTAGTCGGCTTTAGAGTGTCCATTTACAAGACCAATGGTTTGGCCAGATATGACAGGCCCTCTATGTTGTGATTGTGGTTGAGTATGATTAGTCTGGTTTTCACAGGGGATTAAGTCTGGGTTCAAAGCAGTGGGAGTAAGGTAGCATGTCCAACCTAATATGGCTGTATCTCTGTCAACTACACTGTGATCTCATGTCACCCTCAGCACGCTGTTTAGGCTGCACTTTCCCCGCTTTAGAGCAGACTCATCTTGGCCACGAATTACCCCTCTAACTGGTCAAAAGACACAGGTTTAAAAAAGATTGGTTTTACCCAGAACAAGATTAGGGCAATGGGTGTGCGGTTTCTTTAAAGTGCCAAGATATGAAAAGAGAACGAAAGAAAAAAGAGAAAGAGAGTAAGTAAGTAAGTGTGTGTGAGAGAGAGCGAAGGAGAGAAGGAAAGTTGAACAGAGTAGCAGAGAGAGGGTGATACATGGAGTGGAGTGGACCATCCTTTTCTATGATATGCTCTACTAGTTGCGTCCGGGCCTGGAAGCACACACTGAAGCGGCCGGCAGGGAGGCAGCGGCCAGACAGCCGTGGACCAATTACTGTCCAGCCGCACTCTCTCTCTCTCTCTCTCTGTTTAATAAACCTCAGAAAGCTTTGTCAATGGCCAGCCAAACCCTGCGCAGTAATACTCAAGCGGTCTATCTTCCTAACCTGGTGGCAGGAGTTGTTGGGAATAAGCTAAACTTCCCCCAATAGGTTTTCCACCAGCTAGGCCAGTCAGCGCCAGGGCCAGCTAAGCCTGCCAACAATACAGTGGATGTTGGAGTGGAAAGCATTATTGTTTTATTAAACATCGAGCCCCCCGTCGACAAATCGTACTGTATCAAAAGGCAACCAGATGTGAAGGCTTCTTAATAGGTTTGCCAGTCGTGAAACACAATCGCTAGAAAATTGAGCATACAGCCATTAGGTAGAGAAGAGGGAGTGCATTGCTTGGTCTAGGGCCCTTTCCAATACTCAAATGCTCGTCATCTCTAGGAGATGGAATTTGGATGCTCATAGACGTGTGTGTGTGTGTGTGTGTGTGTGTGTGTGTGTGTGTGCGCGCGCGCGCGGTGTACGCGCCTGCGCATTGTGACTGTATACGCAGCGGTCTCCAGCTGGACGCACCCTGAGGCAAGGCTGTGAGTTATTAGGACAGAAATGTGCCATAACAGAGCTGAAGGTGTGTAAACAGACAGGCTCTGAATGCAAACAGGGCCCGTGAGCAGTCTAAATAGCACACTGCAGCCAGGCGCACGCTGAGCAACATAGAGGCCGGCGGCTCTGTCCATTGGTCGGATCGCCAAGGAGAGTCTGATTGGGCGCTGCACATTCCTGACAGAGACACTTCAGGACAAAGTGCTGGATCGACCGCAGAGCGATAAAACGAAACTGCGCGTCTTTCTTAGAAACGGCTGACGCTGGACTACCGTTTGTGTTTGAAGGTTTGAATAGGTGATATGATTACATGAAGTGCACAGGCAAACAAGCACACACCCCCACACAGACGTATACAAAGAAGCGGAAGTGGGCGAGGAGTGAGATGGATGAAGGGACTGAGACGGCGTGACTCACCAGAGCGGGGTCCAGCTCCTCGTTCAACAGGGCCTCGTTCTTAATGAGAGCCACCCGCTGGGCAAAGCGACACGTGGAGATGGACTCCTACAGACAGCGGGGAGACCAAGAAAAACTTACCACACCTGCATTTTCCACAAGTCCAAGACATCTCCTCTTCAAACTTGAGCCCCATTCCAACTGAACATGCTTTCCTTCACTGAGCATCATTATAAAAACAACCCCATACAGGGCAACCCAGGCTTGTGACACAGGAAGAAGCCCCATGCCACTGGAAGTGACCCTGGCGTACGTCTATGTTCCTCTTGTCCACGGACACGGTGGCGATCATGGTGGTCATGCAGTTGCCCCCCAGGCTGTCCCTCAGCACGGAGGTCATCATGGAGTTGCGGTAAGGGATGTGGCTGCGGTTCTTCTCCGACAGGGCTGTGATGACCTGGGCCACACGGGGAGGTAACAGAGCAGTGAGTGAGAGGGGATGGCGGGCACGGAGGACGTTAAGTGGGCTCCACGATCATCTTCACACCGGTTCACTAAAAAACATTCTGTATTTTTCACAGCGGGACACAAGCGGCCGAGTGATCGCTCTTAAGAAACTCTTCCATGGCAAAGTCATTACATGGAAAATTAACACATTATTACATACAACAATCTTGAAAGCTTGTGGGGCTCGTTCATCACGATGCGTCATGTCTTTTCAAATTAACCAACGTTGGTAAACGGAGCAGCGCTGGGTAGGCACTGACGGCGAAGGGAAACTGGCAGAGGTCATAACCCCCCCCCCCCCCGTGGATCCGCGGCCCACTGGGCATACCT
This sequence comes from Galaxias brevipinnis, assembly GCA_036023535.2. NCBI lineage: Eukaryota > Metazoa > Chordata > Actinopteri > Galaxiiformes > Galaxiidae > Galaxias > Galaxias brevipinnis. The sequence goes on from JAVQIZ010204675.1 coordinate 30,820, forward strand.
GTTCCAGGAAGTGCAGGGAGAGGTTGATGTACTTGGCCTCGGTGAGCTGCTGCCCGCCCACGCCCGTCTTGCCCACCCTCTCCGACCCGGCCAGGTCCACCAGGTGGAGCTTGGAGCGGCGCACGGTGGCGGAGCCCGGCTCGCGGCCGCACACGTGCACCGTGAAGATGCAGTGGGAGCGCGTGGACGCCTGGTTCATGGGGGTCTGAGGAGAAAAGAGAGAGAAGAGAAGAGAAGAAGAAGAACAAACGGACCTGTGGGATGCTTTACACAACTAAAGCACGATCAACATCTGCTGCTCGGAACAAATGTTAACAAAGACTTTAATGGATAGGGACACACTCACGTCCCTGTGCGCTTGACGGCGAGTGTTACAGTACAGCGGTTTAGAGCAAGCTTGACAAAGAGATTTTCCACTTCCTTATGAAGGGACTTTCCACATTCCGACTATCGAAACGGGGAAATATGTTTTCCCTCATTCCCGTTGAGCGTTCCATCTTTTTTTTTTTTGTTCCTTCAAAGCAGAGACATGTGTGAGGAATGGCTGGTTAACACATGGTGGTGTGATTTCAAATAACCCACGCTCATTCCACTGAGGCAGAGAACAACAGCACTCAGGTTGGCACCGGCAGACAACAGAGGAGGCTGAGACGGAAATGAGGCCTGACTCACCCTGAAAACGGGCGTCGTCAAACGACAATCTGACAGAAAGATAAGTTACTCAGGTACGCGACTGATAAGATATATGGATAAATAGTGACACCTCGTGATAATGTTTGTGACAATGGATATGGGGCCTTTGATGTATGCCATGACTCACTACTGCCACGTGAACAAAAAGCATTCCGAGAGTGTCCGTCGTTTTTTCCAAAGAGGTCTTACCCCCATCTTGGCATGACATCAGTGACATTAGCGCAAAGGGCTCATAAATCCTGATCTATTGTCTCCCAGCGCTCATCTTCGTACTCTTCATTTTAAGGAGACACTTCCCTCGTTCTGTTCCATCGACGCCTCCCTCTTCACCTTGCCTTTCTTGACCACCACACTCCCTCCTTCCACTGAAACTCCTGTGAAACAGCCGTGTGGAGCGATGACAACACCTTCTGCAGGGAGCTGACCCATGACCTCTCCTGTTGACCCGACCCGACTGACCATACCGCGACCACACATGTAGCACAGGGGTGAGTCAGCGAGGTCCAACAATGGCTCTCAGACGGGGGAGCCTAACCAATGAAACAGCACTGCATGCGCAGCAGGTTCTTTTGGGCCACCAGCTGTACAGCTCCCCAAGTTGAGACGAGTTGGAGGAGCTAGGGAAGGATCCCTGTAAGACCAGGCTAAAGGTGAACGATGGAGAAATAGACGGATAGAATGAATGGAGAACAGAGACCAAGTGTAGAGGGGTCTCAGGGACACGCTGGGAATAAATGAGTCATCGTTCATCCACACAGGAGAGAAAAGAAGAAAGGAACAATTGTATAAGCTTTGAGGGGTGACTGCTGTTTTGGGACCATTCTGGCAAGAATCAATTGATGATCATTTGTCAATTCTTTATTTCACTTGGCGCACGCGGGATCTATCGTGGGAAATAGTAAATGGACACAAAGGTCTGCGTGTGGGTGGACGAGTGCTTGGGTAACGGGGAACTCCAACCCCTTTTCCCGCAAATCCTTCTTTCAGAGGTTTCCACCGAAAACCGTCTGGTGTTTATGCACCGCTGGTAACCTTGGGCCTAATGTATAACTGAAACGTCACGTAGAATGTAATGGGCACTCGGTGTCTTTCCTTTAATTTGAGATTGCAGCTCCGGTGTCGCCTCTTGTTTACTTCCAAACCCAAGCAACTACAGAGAGTGACATCAGCGCATTACCCTAAGCTTGGGGTTAAAAGGCATCGAGTTTTAGCGGCCACAGGTCTCTGCTGTGTGTGGAGTCTTGATGTCTGAGTACACCAGAGGTCCACCACAACATCAACAGATATTACAGTGGGAAGGCTAGATTTTACCGGGGGAAGAGTGGTGTGAGACCACGACAGAACCAAAATAGAATTATACAGTGGAAAACTAACATAAGGTGTGTGAGGCATAAAGCTGTACTCGGTCAAAAACATCTTGACCAAAGATATGTGGGTGGTCAAAGATTTCAGCAAGTTGACATCATTTTTTTGCAGGGAGAAAAAAATACAACTTTGAATGGATGTTATGTTATTCCAACTGGCAGCCCGTGGGGTTCAAGTGCGTTTATATATACCACAACATTTTGCATTAATAAAAACAAAAAAAGATGTTTCAAAGAAGACCACGGTTTCTTGCTCCTTCACAACCGCACCCCTCACCTCAGCGATCATCCGATTGGTGTCTCCCACGAAGAGCAGGTTGAGAGCCTCCTCCTCATTTGCTGACTGCTGCAGTGAAAGGTTCCTGAGGTGTATGTTCTGGTCTGGATCCTCCATTATTGCGACCTTCCTATGCACAGAATTCACCT
>JAVQIZ010204693.1:0-16820 GCA_036023535.2 Galaxias brevipinnis
AACTATTTGCAAATGCGTGTGGAGAGTTGTGTCTCTGTAAAACTATTTGCAAATGCGTGTGGAGAGTTGTGTCTCTGTAAAACTATTTGCAAATGTGTGTGGAGAGTTGTGTCTCTGTATCTCAATCCCAACTCACATGTAGAAATTCTCATCAACGATTGGTGTCATTGGCTGCTGACAATGTGACAACTGTTGAGTAAACGATGCCCAGGGTCACATCCTAAGGCTGCCCCTTTGAAAAAAGATACAGAGGGAAAGATGTTCTGTTGAAATATCCCTGGCCTAGTGTCTTCAGTTCTTGGCCCAAGGACAAACACAGACTGTTGACTTAGTGTGTTTGGTTTAGCCTTTGCACGTCAGAGAATCCCTGGTTCTTTTTTTAGGCTGCAAATCATCAGTTATTTGATAGTAATAATACATTTAATTTATAAGCACCTTTCTAAACACTCAAAGTCACCGGACAAGACTTATAATATACAGTTAAAACAGTGCAATATACAATTATTGAGGTAGGGGGACGTTAATGAACATCACAAGATTACAAGGGTAAAGGGTATACTACAACAAGGTAAGAAGGGACTAGGTTATGAAGAGCTTTGTAGGTGAAGATAAGGGTTTTGAAATCAATCTGGAATTTGACATGGAGCCAGTGTAACTTGATGAGCATGGGCATGCAGGTGATGATATAGCTGAGTTTTGGATGAGTTGGAGCTTATGGAGAAGTTTGAAGGGGATTTCAGAGAGAACAGCATTGTAGTAAACAATCCGGGAAGTGACAAAGGCATGTATCAGAACTTTAGTGCTGGACTGGGAAATTGATGGACGAAGTCTTTGGATGTACGGATGTGAAAGAATGCAGACCGGGTGATGGTATTTATGTGAGGTTCAAAGGAGAGAATATTATCGATTGTGACCCCAAGGCTCTTCACTTGCAAAGATAGAGGCACAGAAAAGCCATCAAGAGTGATGGGGCAGTTATAGGGTTTGGGTAGTTTAGACTTGGAGCCAATGAGTAGGATTTCAGTTTTGTTCCCATTGAGCTTCCGAAAATGATTGCTCATCCAGCTTGAAATGTCCTGAAGGCAGTTGGTGAGGAATATCAGTGGGAAGGCGGTGGAGGGTTTGGCGGAGAGGTAGAGCTGGGTGTCATCAGCATAGCAATGAAACTGGACACCATGATGATGGAGGATCCTTCCTAGGGGAAGGAGGTGAATGATGAACAAGAGTGGACCCAAAACTGACCCCTGAGGAACACCCTGTAAGACAGCAGAGCCTGTGGACCTATGTTGCTTTTTTTTTTCTTGAATGACAGACTCATGTCTGCAGCACTAAACACTATAATCAGTGAACTGAGTTGACCCGCAAAAAGCTAACAGAACTAAAGTGAAAATACCCCTAGAGTATGCAAGAGTGACTCACAGTTTTGACCCTAAGCAATGTTTACGACTGTGAGCACGAGAAGAAACGACCATACTCCAAGTGTGGGCATCTCTTTCTGATTTAGTGGCGCACTTCCTTGTGCCGTAAAGCAAATCGTCAATTTAGCGGGAGATTACCCCTGGCGGCAGACAACTTTTATATTGAATATTGAGACTTCCAGAGGACTGGCAGAGGACTGATTTTTATTCATTTTCCCATAGACATTACAATGTGCAAACTGTATGAAGGTGTTGATAATATGTTAATACAAAAATGTTGCCTATAGCGACTTTAAGAAATACTGTCAGGACATTAAATTGTGCTTTAATACACTGACATTTACCACAGAATGGCAGCGTTTGGAGAGTGGCATTATGGCTGGATGTACAATCTCACCATTGGCATTTACTATGGCCATGGAAGTAATGAGCCAAGAATCAAAATGGGTTGTCAGTGGGCAAACGTTAAGGGGAGGGTTACGTCTCCCTTCCAATCGAGCATGTATGGACGACAACTGCTGCTTGTAATAAAATACTAATAATGCCGACTTCACACTACACGATTTCAGCCCGATTTTCCGCTCGCCGACAAGTAGTGTGAATGGTGTTGTGACCGGCAATGAGAGCAGCGACAACCTACAGCCAATGAGACTGTAACACGAAAACAAGGGGGAGGACTTGTAACACCACTTCTCGCGTGTTTTCGTGACTAAAGGTAGTTTGGAGACTCGTCTGCAATTCCTCCTGTGGAAACGTCTTGTAATATGTGACCCCTTGTCGCCAATCAGTCAAGTAGTGTGAACACAACGACTACAAGATACCTGATTACACAATTTTCAAAGTCGTAAGATCACTGGACTGCACACACTACACGACTGATCTGTCTTGTAGTGTGTGAGAGGCATAGGTAAACATACTGATAACCTTAAAGGGGCTAGAAGGGAAATAAAACCAATCAAATCCAGAAGCATATCAATTGTCAAGGGAAAATTGTGCAACAAAATATTCTTCATGGATGATGATCCAATTCCGACCGTGATCGAAAGGCCTGTCAAAAGTCTTGGAAAATTATATAAGGCCACCCTTAAAGCAGGTGGAGGAATTAAGAATAGAATTGAACAGAGACCTAGAGAGCATTGAGAAGTCAGGGTTGCCAGGTAAGCTAAAGCTGTGGTCCCTACAGTTTGGACTTCTACCTTGACTCATGTGGCCATTGACAGTGTACGATATACCCATCCCTAAAGTTGGAAAGCAATCAAGTAGAGTTATCTTTTATGCTAGAAATGGTTAGGGGTGCCACAATGTCTTTTTAGCAATGGGTCTCTGTGAAAAAGGTGCACTAGAGCTGTCGCTTACCGGGCTTACAGAGGAATTTAAGTACACAAAAGATAGATTGGAATTGACACTTAAATAGTGTAGTAAGAAAAGCAGCACCCACATTAGCAACAGGATGGAAATGGAATCCAAAAGAAACAGTGCTGCAGGCAGAAGCAACCCATTAACATGCGGAAATAGTAAAGGAAGTGCATTATGGGCGAGGATGATTTTGACTTGGAACTACGCAAATTAGTGAGAGAACAGATACGTAAGCAAGAGGAAGCAGTAAGGAGCGCCAAAACTGTCTCACAAGCCAAACAAGGGTGATGGAACAACTGGTAAAGTGTAGAGCAGTAGAAAATTACCTTGAAGGACTTTTGGGGAATGGAGATCATAGAATTAGCTTTATAGTTAGTGCAACCTACGGCATACTGCCAACACCTACGAATCTTAGCCAGTGGATCCGCGAGAATCCATCACAGTGTCTGGATGCAAGACTAGCCTTACTCAAGGAAGAAATATCTGATGCCACAATCAAGATTTAAGGTGCTTGCTGGACAACAAGGGTGTGTCCTGAGGAAGTTGGATGTATTTGTTGTAATATTAACAACCAACTACTTAAGAAGTAAGGGATCAAAGAATTGCCCTAGACCATAAAAGCTGTGACGATTGTTACGTCCACCAATATTTGGTGTCCATATTGTTTGTATTGTGTATGTGTCTGTATTGTTTGTGTGTGTGTGTGTGTGTGTGTGTGTGTGTGTGTGTGCTGTCTTGTTTTCCCTTCTGTTTTCCCTTCGCTACTCCCTGCATTCAGATCTTCCGCCTGCTTTCCATTGGTTCCCTCCCCCTCATCATCAATCACCAATCAGCTGTCCCCCGTCGAGAGATTCAGTCATCACTTTCTGTATTCCGTGTTTGTTGGTTTGTTAGTTCTTCATTAGTTACTCGCTCTCGTTTGTTAAGGTTATCCCGTCTGAAACTTTTCCCATGTAGTCATTAGACTGTCCCTGTGTTAAATATAGTTTTGCATGGTTTTCCCGTAGCCCTTGTGATCTTGTATAGTGTTTATTTTTAATCCCTCCTGTTTCCAAAGTTTTAGCCAGTACTTGGTACTGTGTTTTGTTTTGCCCATTTTGTCACGGAGAAGAGCTGGGTAGGATACCCATGGTTTGACATTGCATCACGAAGGCAACTTGCTGTCTATACACACTAGTTTAGGAACGAGCAGTTGTCACCCCTTTTTGTTGTAGTATTCAGTTTAGTTGCAGTTGTAGCGTGTTTGTTGGCAGTTTAGTAATAGGTAAGGTAGGGCCTTTAGTTTTGTTTTTTTGTTTTGACAGTCTGCTTGTGCTACTCTTCTCCAGGTACTGTTCACGGTTTGTTTGCACTGTTGTACAATAAGTGCACCCCACCTGGGGTTTTCCTCACTATACATACCGGTTTGGACATTCCCTCCTTCACTAAACATCCCACGCAGGCTGTTGCGCTCCCCTCCTTACTCCTAGCCATACCACCACGGAGGGAAGGTTGTAACAGATGTTGCAGAAAAAAGTAGCCAGTGGCTGTGGCTGTGGCTGAAAAAGAAGGATCCAATATGGGTGCAAAAGTAAATAACATCATCAAAGAAAGTGGATCATCTCAGGACAAAGGTAAATCTTTCCAGCAGAGCGTCATATACCTGCAGGGGCTATGCCTTGGGCGGGGGGGGGGGGTCCTTGTTGGGCTCTGAGACGTCATTGCTCACCGTTAAGCCTTCTGGAGGTGTAGTGGAATCAAACCTTTAGCTGAAATTATTATGCAGGTTAGAGTACTTTCAGTGCACACATTTAATGGCACATTAATAAAAAAATTTTTTTACTGTTGACTTAACAGTGACTTCATTTACTTAGTCACCTGTTGTCAAGGAGTCGTCTTGTCTCACATGACAATCATCAGGATTCAAACTTGATGTACACAGCTGCTTATGCCGCAACAATCAACCTGTTTGCATGGCAGCCATGTGTGGGATGGATTGACCCCCTATATACAAGGATCTTCCTTTGTGTTAATTCAGCAATTCACTTCATTTTTATAGATTTTTTTTACATTACTACCAGCCTTGGTTTGTAGTGCTGGCAGTCCAAGCCATACCGCAGTGTGCAGTGAGCTCCGCCAAATGTTTAGGGGAAATCTGTCTTGTCAGCTGGTGAACCCCAGAACGACTTAAGGTAAAGTAATAATAATAATTAATTGGATTTAATTTTTTGTGCTTTTCTGAGGACTGAAACAAGCTGGTTGCCAATTAGGTACACACAACGATCACTCACAACAATAAGTCTGGATGATATCATGGCAGCCAATTTGCGCCAAACCCAACATATCGCAACGGACTTTTACACACACAGATCAGACACACACGTGCACACACACACACACACACACACACTGACTGACTCCAGTTCTATTGGCAGTACCTAGTCAGGGCACTGATAGGAGTATTAACCCGTGTTTTTTGTAAGAGGGAGGAAACCGGAGCACCCGGTGGAAACCCACACAAACACGGGAAAAACATGCAAATTCCACACAGAAAGGTCCTTGGGTCAGCTGGGGATTAAAACAAGGACCTTCTTGCTGTGAGGCAACAGTGCTAACCACTGAGCCATCGTGCTGCCCCAACCGTACCGGCAAACTGAAGTGACCCGGTGACACAAAGTCTCTCTCATTTGGTAAAAGGCAGTCTGGACATGCTTGAGTTTCTTACTTCTATATCACCGGGAAGAACTAGCCTCAGCGTAGTGTAGTGACCAAATTAGTTTTTTTTGTTTTGTTTTTTTTGGCCAGTAGCACTTTTATCTATCAGTAGAGGACCATACATGAGGGGGAGTCAAGCAGTGATCAACAAACCCAGCGCATTCCTATCCGTGAATGCTATTCCTAGGTCAACACAGCAGTGGTCAGCCAGGGAGAGAGGGATACCATAAGACTGGCCTAGCTCCCCAAAGTAAGACAGCACTAAGAGCAAAGGCAAGTGACCACATGTACAACTGCTAGGTCATGGGGCTAACCACAAAATCCATGAAGCAATATATTCCGATACGGTCATGCCAGTGTGAAATATGCCCTACAGACCTGTAGAGTGGGCAAAAGAATGTCTGTTCAAACATTAAGTTTAATTATCATTGTAGGATCTTGTTAGTACATTTTCGTCTAGTTGTGTGATTAATTGGATTGTTGAAAGTACTGCCAAAGTAATTTTAGTGTGTTGGTGTGTGTTAGTGTGTAAAGGGTGTGATTTGACTATAACAATGATGTAGGTAACCTCGCCAGATGTCGACAATTGACAAAGTGCAAGCCTGAGAGAATGTTAATCAATATGAAAGCTGAGGTCAAACTAAATGTCTAGACAATCACCGGAGTGTTGGACGATATAGTAAGGAATTTGATACCATGGTGTTACACTTGAAGCATGTTAAGAACTTCCTGACATTTTCGCATTCCACACAGATACACACACTAAACAGTCACAACATATCTTTCAGGAGCTCATTTAAAAATAACAAATTCCTCATAGTAAGGGCTTTCAGGGAGAGCCCAAATTTTGGAATCAGAGATTGCAGTAACATCAGATCTAACATGATGTTCCAGAGGCTCGTACTCAATTTCATTACATATAGTGCTACTGTTCATCAATAAATACATTCAAACAGCATCTTATCAGGTTGATTTTACTGGAGAATATGTGACAGCTTTTGAAGGGCAACATTTAAGAAAGTTGTGAATGGGAGCTACCATTGTTTATTTGTTTAATCTCTGTATGGCTTTAGGTCCTTAACACTTCCTTCATCTTTGAAATATCTTTTGGTTACACAACATGGGTTTGCATTGCAAATATTTAGAAGAGAGAACAGATATATAGAGCAGAATTCTTTGTTGTTGAAGACTGTTGCCACTGTGAAAATCTATTCGATTCACATAGATTTAGATTTTAAAGTATGCTGTTCCCCTTGTGTAAAATGAAGAGCACCCCTGGCTTTAGGCCCACTTCTTTGACATGCCAGTGATAAACTATTCCATCTCAACTGTCAAGGTGGGGATGAATTCTGGACTGTGCTTTTGGATATCATTTGTCAATGACTAAGATAATAAAAGTTGAGACAAATCGGCCAGCTACGGCGTCTGTTAATAATCCAAGTGGGGCTTGCCAATACAATATCCGTCACGGACAGGGAACTCAAGGAGCCCCATAATCAATATCCACTTCTCCATCTCAGTGGAAGAACACATTCTTTCCAGGAAATTAGATACTTTATATTAGCCACCCCCTCCCCTTTCTCGTTCTCTCACCATTAAATGTCAGTTTTGACAGGAACAATAAGAGATGAGCTGTCCATTTTTGAGGAAGGTTCCCATGTCTGGAAAACCTGCACCCGGGTTCTTGGAGCAGCATGCACTCGACCCAGATGGAATCCTAGGGGCTCAAGTGACAACAGCGTCTGCGGTTCAAACCACCACAGTGTCGGCTGATGTTCAGGGGCACGACGGTCCATTTCGGCACATTTCACCCCTCAAATGAAAGCAGATGTTGACTGCTTTTTCAGGAACAGACGTATGACTGATAGATACTATTGGAGAACACTAATCCTGTCTCCGTCCCTTTTTTAAACCAAGAATTCACTTGGGATGCATGTGTTCATTATAATAACCCATCAATAGTGTTAACGTTTTCTTTTGAGTGAGAAAGGCAGCGCTTCTTGAAAATCCAGCTTGCCTGACTGCTCCCATACCCAGGTGCATGTTGTATGGACCATCAAAACCACTTCCAGGAAGAAGGGAGTTCGTCTTTTTGAGAAGATGGAATTAAAGGGACTTGCTATGTGTAAGATTTAGTACAAACTCCCACTCCAACACAGCACTTCATGATGTCCTTAATTTCTGCAACAAAATATTTTTTTGCCGATGTTAGGAGTGTAAATGATTTGGTTGGTGGCTGAATGACATGTTTTGAATTAAATGTATTGTTTTTCACTGTCATTACTTAAGACCATTTGGAACCACTGAAATGTATTTTGATCACTGTCACTAGCTGTGAATAATTTGAACTTCAATATATTTATGTAAATAATAAGCTAAATTTGTTAATATAATTCTAAGTGTGATTTAACATTCAAATCTCTTTACTAATAGAGATCTTTGCATTTTTTGAGTCACTGTGTGTTTATTTGGATTGAGCGCCATCTAGTGTTTTGTTTCCCCTTAGCATGTGTAGAACCACCTTTTGACCACCTAAGTTGAACCCTATCAAACTTTCTTCTAAAGACATCTTTCATTTACACCAATTTCATGAGATTTTGTTTTGTTTATATAGGGAAATTCTTGTTTAGGATAGCTAGTAATAAATATTCTTATCAGTTATTAACACTGTTTAACACTTTGTAGTGTATAAATACCTTGCAAGTGCATAGTTTACTCAAACCCCAAAGGACAGCATTGTTTGACAGAAAAGATACGGTACATCGTGTACTGTGATATTCTGTGGAGGACTGACTGGGGGGTTTTGATGGGAGTCTTGGGACAGACTGTAAAGATGTATTGGATCATAACACATTTGCATTATTTGTTATCAAAATAATAGTCGTTTCTTTATTTTGTTATGATTGTTTTATTAGAATTTTCATTAAGTGGCATAAATAAATAAATACTACTACTACTACTACTACTACTAATAAAAATTCTGATAGGTAACACATCACAACAATAGTAACTTTCATGTTTTTAATTTGAATTGTATTTCGATAACAATCAGGATTGAGCAAGGGACTCCTCTATAGCACTTTACTGTATTCAGAGCAACATGACCCTTTGGACACCACTTTCTCTCCGGACACTGTTACCACCACTGTCGTCATTGGCAGCTCCATGTTGAAGAATGTTCCCCAACCCCGCTCCTCCGGACCTGCAAAGGTAGATTCACACCCTACAGAGAGGAATTGAGAAGAAAGAAATTCTCTAAGCAAACAACTTTGACATATTTGAAAATGACAATTTTCTACAAACAAAATAGAATCCACCTAAAGAGGAAAGCATAACCTTGCTCCTGTGTAGGTCTGGTGCTGTAATCCTTGATCACCTGGTTTCATGGCAAAACCTGCCTAATAATGCTACACTTTGTAAGTCTCAATTTTGGTATATGTCTTTTTTTATGTCAATATGTACATTTTGGTAAATGTCTTGTCATCATCATAATCTGTCACAGCTTCCACATGTGAACTTGCTCTCACTGATCTATTGGTGTTTCAGCTGAAAGAAACAGTATCATCTGTATTACCTGTACTATCATCAGGAAAATGTCATCAAGACAAAGGCCTTGGTAATGTCCAGGTGCAAAATAACATGCTAGCTGGGGTTGATCAAAATAGGAATATTGATTTAGTTATACATAAATTATATTGTGCTCCTCCCATTTGTCCATCAGAATTCAATGGATTAGGCCTGATGCTTACAAAAAGTTGTGGTGCTGATTCCGGTGAAGTTACATTTGATAAAATAGTGCAATCAAGCATAATCAAATCAATATGGGTCATTCAAGGACTACCAAACGGAAGTTGTTCTGTAGTAACTTGAGGCGTTGTTCAAAATGGGAACCAGTCCTCAATTCCCAGTCCTAGTTAAAATCATATGGTGTTATGGTGAACAATGCCCTGGCACTTTAAATACTGGCAATTAAATGTTGAGGCAACCCCTCTACACTTAACCCTGCCCTTTAGAGGCTAAGCTCAGAGCTGTGAGGGCCACAGGCGTCTCCTACTGGGGAAGTGTGCTAAGAAGCTAAGAAGCAAGCTAAGAACTTATTTTCTCTATGCTCACACAGTAGGAGCCACAGTCTGGGGTTTAGTTAGCAGACAGTAAGACTATCAAATAGGGAACTGATCCATTCACACACCGATGGTGGCAGCGCTGCCATGCTTGCCTGCACATCGGGAGCACCTCAGGGTTCAGAGTCTTGCTCAAGGACACTTCGACACATGGGTATAGGAAGCTTGGGATCGAACCGCCTACAGCCAACCCTGGGATCATCAGACGACCCACTCGTCGGCAGAGTTAAAACAAAAAAAGGGAAACAATGTGTAAGCTATGTGATGTGAATGAAATACACTACAATGTGCTTTGCCTTGCCATGACCGACCCAAAATTGAGCTTTTCCTTTCTTGATCTAACTGCCATATAATAGATAATATTATGCAAAATGTGATATCAACACCCATTTTAAAAAATGCATGACACAGTTCGAAATAATGCAATAACATTTGGCTTAGATTGTCAGCACCCAAATGAATATCACAGCTAAATTATTTGTATTTCTTGTTTTTAATGATCTTTTGTTCTCTTCCTTGTATGATTCTGCTTGCCTTGTGTAAATTAAATTAAATTGCCTCCGTGTATGAAATATGCTATACAATTAAAATGTATTTGATTTGATTAATGCATGATGCTTATTGTTTAGGCCTACTTTCCAAAAAAGTCGTTTGTACATGTGTGAAAAACGTGTCGTTAATGTGATGTATATAGTAGGTATTAAACACATTAGCCTATACACAGTATATACATTTTTTTAAACCAAATAAAGCTTCTCTACAGTAAAACTATTGTAAATTAAAATAACGGAGAAAGTGAAGCAAGAATAAGGGTATTTCAAGTATGTATTACACTAAAACGGCTACTGTGGGTCTGCATCAAAATGTCTTTATGAACCAATTAGGCTACAGTTTATCTGATATAGGGCTATCAGAACATAAATTAAAACTAACATGACATAACTGCACTAGTGTTTGTGTGCATCTAATTCTGTAACTTTTGTAGGAAGATTCCTGCAATATTGTTTAATACAATTATCGTAGTGTTGTTTGGTATTATTTAAAAATGTGGAAGAACTACAACGTCCGTCACTCGAAATTAGTTTTTAAAGCGCATGTGCAGCACAAGTCAGTTCCTGATACAGCCATCTCAATCCGAATGTTTACGATTTAGAGGTTGACAAAAAAAATAGGAAACCAATGATTCCCATATGCCCAGTGGTGTCATTCACTTATGGTAAGCGATTAATAAAAGCAAATGGAATTGAATGACCTATAATTAGAGAAGAAAATCGATTTGAATAAAGTGTGATTAGCTCTTTTAGCTCGTTTTAAGCTAACGTTAGCTCTACAGTGTCAGTGGATCATGGCTAACGGGTCGTTAGCTTAGCGGCATGTCCTTGGTTTGGGGTTCGTTAACGTCCTTAACTTTAGTGTGGTTCATACGTAACGTCAACGTGAAAATTACAGGGTAATTAATTTAGCTAAAGTTGGGTAACATAGATGTTGAACGATGCATAGTAAAAAAGCTTGCTGTTGCACGTTTCGCTAGCAAGACGTATGGCCAGCAAGTAAGCTAACGTTAGCTAGCCATAACTATTTGACCAATTTCCCTTGAATGTCTTTTCCTCTGCAGTGCCCAGCCGGCTTGGTGAAGATGCCAAAATGGCTACCGGCAACTACTTTGGATTCACTCACGGTGCTGCTGCGCAGTACAGGTATGAGAATAGTAACATGATCTATAAATCGTCCTGAAAAATGGTCAACTGTATACAACGTTAATGACATGATGATACTGTTATCTCGCCATTGTTGGACTAGATTGGGGGAGGGGCTTTGGAAGATGGTATAAGTACAAATGCACCCATTCTGCCACTGATACCTCCTATTAATAGAACTGTCACTGACAGAACTAGCTGGTTGGCTAACTATTTATTAGATCCCAGTTTTACTATTTTTAATAGTAAGTCTTGATTTGACTTGTCCGACTATTATCACTCATACAGTTGAAGTCAGAAATGTATATGCATCTTAACCAAATAGATTTCAATTAAATTTGTTCACAATGCATTCAATCACTGTAAATGTTCCCTGTTGTAGGTTAGGATCGCTAGAATCAAGATAGTTATTTATTGCAGCCTTTCTTTCATCACATTCCCAGTGGGTCAGAAGTTTACATACACTTGTTTAGTATTTAGTAGCATTGCCTTTACATTGTTTAACTTCGGTCAAAGGTGTTGGGTAGCTTTCCACAAGCTTCTCACAATATGTTACTGAAAATGTTGCCCATTCCTCCTGACAGAGGTGGTGTAACTGAGCCAGGTATGTAGGCCTCCTTGCTGGCACATGCTTTTTCAGTTTTACTGACAAATTTTCCATTGGATTGAGGTCAGGGGTTTGTGATGGCCTCTCGTTTTAACATCTCGAAACGTTGCTATGATATACCCACATAATTTCCCTTCCTCATGAAGCCGTCTACTTTGTGAAGAGCAACAGGCCCTCCTGTAGCAAACAATGTTTCCTCTTCTTACAGAGGGCACTGTATATTTACCTCAGTGGCAACCTGTTTGCAACCTGGCTGAGAGCACTTCATTTTTATTTATTTTATAAAAGCTCTGTTATAGGGAAACTCGCCCAGAGGTGGCCCGTTGATGCTCAGTGGCATGCTCAGAGTAGAGTCCTCTCCTGCTCTACTACACCTACCTGTCTATTTGTCTAATAATATTACATTTTGTGATTGAGTAACGTTATAAAATTCTCTCCTATGACAAATATTTGATCACGCAACCAGATAGAACATTAAACACTGTTGTGGCCACCACTATTGTTACATATTTTAGAACTAGCATTTCTTCCCTTTCAAAACTTGGGGCCATGGCTAAGAAGTCCGAGTCCCCAATTGCTAAAGTAACGTTACCTGACTCTTCCTCATCAACATCAGACATATTTTTTTTCTTTCTTCTTTCTTCTTTCTAATACATATAAAATATTTATTTGAGATCATACATAAAAATTTTTTTTTTTACTGTATGGTTGGAGATCGATCAGCAACACAAAAAAGGCGTTCGGCCCACCGTCTGTGGTTTTGGAATATAATAATTATACTGTCAGATTGTGTGTGTGTGTATGTATGTATGTATGTATGTATGTATGTATGTATATATATATATATATATATGACTTGAAAGTAGTTGAATTGTACTACATAGATTATTCCCTACCTCAGAAATCCAAAGGGATTTCAGAAAATAGTGCTGGAGTCTACTGTTAAATTAAGTAACGTATTGCCAGAACATCCATACAGAGACTTATTGAAGTATGGAATGTGATACATTTGAGAGGAATTAGAAATAGTTTAGTTATTTATGTCACTCTTCCTGCACAAATAACAAACAACAATGAATGTTTTTGGAAAAATCTTTGAATCGTTCATCTAACCGTATTTTTGTCCTGACTGCAGTCTCCAGTTTACATTTTCCCATTATAGTAATGAAACACGTAAGAAGGATACACAATTTTAGGGGGGCGAGGGTGTGAACTTGGTAGTTAATGTATCAAGTCTCTATAACCTGCCTAAGTAGTCATCTCTCCTCTGGTTCACCCTTATTTCTTTCTACCCCTCTTATGCATTTTCTAGTCAACAACCAGCCGCCGGAGTAGCCTACACCCACCCTACGACTGTGGCTAGTTACACAGTGCACCAAGCTCCTGTGGCGGCACACACAGTTGCAGCTGCCTATGCTCCTACAGCTGCTACAGTGGCTGTAGCCAGGCCTGCCCCCGTCGCAGTTGCAGCTGCAGCCACAGCCGCTGCCTATGGAGGGTACCAGCCAGCCCACGCCGCCTCCGACTATGGTTACGCACAGCGCCAGCCAGAGGTTCCTCCACCTCCTCCCCCAGTCACCTCTCAAAATTACCAGGTGTCTTTGGTTCAACCTAAATGTTAGAAAATATAACAATGCACTTTAAACACTTATGCACAAGGAGAGGTTTGGTTATAGACTATATCCTTTATTTACTAGATGGGTTAATTGCGAATCAGTTCTAATTTGCAATGACCTGGCCAAAAGGCTATCTGGCATAAAAACAAACAGCAGACAAAGCAAACAAAAACATTAACAGCAGCAGAGGGCATAATACAACAGCACTGACTAACAGTGGCAAACCTCTGTTAATTACGTTTTAGGTTAACGTGAGTACATTTTAGTGGGAATAAAAAAAGTTCAATTTAAGTTTAGATTGTATTTCTTTCCAGTCATTAGCAGCCGCTAACTGAAATGAGCCACAGCCAAAAATTGTGCGGAACCTTATTAGGCCGAGATATTTGGTGACCTGTTCCAACTCCGACCCGTCAGTCACAATTTTGAGCGGGTTGTTCGGAACTTTTTGCCTGAAATACATTGTGTTTTCTAAGAGTTAAGCAAAGATGAAGATCAGCGAACACATGCTGAACATTGTCAAAGTAATGTTGCAGGTTAAGCATTACTGACGACATAGATAATGTAAAAGTTCATGTTTCAATATTGCTTTCTAGAGAACAGAAAAAACAGTGCTGATCAATACAGTTTACAGAGGCAAGTGTGATTTTCAGGATGCGTCAATGCAAGAAGCTGTTGATTACCATTGCGTTAGTAAAGTTGTTCTGTCAAGACAAATTGGGGAAAAAAGGGTTGAACTTTTTTATTACTATTAGACCCCCTCTATTCATTTGCTACTTTTTGCAAAACAGTTGTTGATAATGGAGCTCAGGATGGACCAGTTATATGTTCCAGTTTTTTTAGGAGGTCCTCACTTTGAGAGAGCTATAGAGTAATGCATCTTAATATTTAGCATAATCTTTACATTGCAAACTGTGTATATACAATTGCAAGCTTCTGTTAGTTGCCATATCCTGTACATCTGATATCACCCCATATTACCGGCCTAATAGTTCTCTCACCCACTCCCCAAAATCAAGTGCCCTCACTTTAAGTATTAAGAATACGGGTACGGATTGCAACTCTGGCATAGCAGTTCTGAAATGTGAACAAAACCTTTGATCATCTGCTCCGTGTACAGGAATCCTACTCGTATGTGCGATCCACAGCTCCGGCTGTAGCCTATGATAGTAAGCAATACTACCAGCAGCCCGCAGCTACCGCGGCTGTGGCTGCCGCTCAGCCACAACCCACTATGGCCGAGTCCTACTATCAGACAGGTACGCTAAACACACCCTGGGACTCGTCATGGAAGAAAAGTCTCCAAGGTCATTACATCTTCTTTTTTATTTACTCATTTTCTCCTGCATTTCTGTTCTTTCGACTATTGAGTGAATGTGTTTTTTTTTTTTTTAAATGATCAATTTTGTATTTCATATATGTTAGTTGCTTGTTTGGGGGTCAGTAATAGTTTCCACCCATTACCAAAGTACATAGTGAATGTTTGTCTTTGATATTTCTTTATAAAAGTTTGCATTTATAGAGTGCGCCTCTTTAATTGGGAGTTATTGTATTTTGTATGACATTCAAAAGTGACTATTGACTGATACTGCCCCCCCCTCTTGTTCCCTCCATCCTACTTTAGCTCCCAAACCTGGTTATACACAGGGAGTAACTGCGTACACCCAGACCCAACAGACCAGACAGGTCACAGCTATAAAGCCTGCCACCCCCAGTCCAGCCACCTCCACTTTCTCTATCTACCCTGTGTCCTCCACCGTTCAGCCAGTGGCCGCTGCTGCAGCCTCGGTCGTGCCATCCTACTCCCAAAGTCCTACTTACAGCACGAATGCAGTCACCTACTCGGGTGAGTGGGGCCTTATTGTTAACCTTTTTTGCTGCGAATGTATCCAAGATTTACCTTAGATAGAGGTATTGACGGTTTAAAACCTTGAATATACAAAGTTTTTGTTTTAATGGAACTTGGTGTTAGGTGCTGACTTTATGTCTGTTTTTATAGCCACCGTTTTCAAAATATGCCGATGTATAGGCTGGCATCAAGGGCACTGGCAAAAGCTTTAATTTGTGTTGATTAGGGATCGTCACGATACCAGAAATGTAGTAGTCGATATATCAATACTGGTGAAATTCCACGATTCTCAATACGCAATATGAATTATATGATTGATTTGATAACATTAGGAAAACTTAACGTTGCGTGTCATAGTGCCTGTTCTCGCTTTGGAAGCAGTGACACTCACCTCAGAGTGGTCCTAACTTAATCATTCAGTTTAGCCCGATTGAATAAGTTAGTTACGGTTACCAACCATCTGGCACTGCCTTCTTAAAAGTTGTGTAGGGAGACACGTTTAGCCTTCTGTTCAAGTGGTTGCATATGTAGAAGTGTGCATATAAACCAGAGCCATTTATGTCAATTCCCCTTAGGAGTCACTCAGGACTACAACATTGACGAAAATTTGACTAAAACGAAAACTGACTACTACCACTGACTAAATCTTGACTAAAACCAAACAAAATTAAATAACGAAAATTTCACTTTAACCCGACTACAATTTTCAGTAAGCGACGAAGACTTAAACTAAATTAGAAATGCTTGTCAAAATTCACATTGGTTACTGACAAGTTAACTCGATTGCAAGCAAGCTAGTGGGGAGGGGGTATCAATTCTATTAGCTAAGCAAGCTAACTATGGCTAATGGTGAGCCTGCAAAGAAAAAACAGAGCTGCCAACTCACACATTGAGCAAATAACGCAATGAAATGCAATGGTCAGACTATGTTATCAAACAGCTAATAATCTGTTGCTAATATAGATAAACTTTGGTCCTGATTGCCTGCTCTGGCAAGTTATCTACCCTGCCCATGAACAGGATTAGTTACTTAAAAATGTGTGATGTCACAAATCTGGCTTGTCTGAACTCGCCCATTTGAGACTGTCCTTAGTGCTATGCCGCTTCAACGCAGAAATGCTCAACCATGGCTTTGGCCGCTTATTTTGCTCCTGAAATGTGTTGTAGCACATGAAAAACACCACAAGGACATGTTAAGAACATTAAAAACATGATTTTCACTGGAGGAGGTCTAAGTGTTTTCCCAAAATTCTAAATGGCGGAAATATATCCTGACGGACCTTAGCGGTCCAAGATGCTTTTTTGTTCCTCATGGGCCGGTGGATCCAGGAACCATATGGTGTATGACAGGGGTCCCCAATTAGAAATCTTGAAGGTCCACAAATATTTTTTTGAAACAGGCATGGGTCCGTTTAGTTTTGTATTATCAGCCCAGCTTATATAGTTAGCAGGAGGTAGGTAGGCA
>JAVQIZ010204697.1:0-10678 GCA_036023535.2 Galaxias brevipinnis
GAGATAGGGGGGAGAAAGTGGGAGAGAGAGGGGGACAGAGAGGGTGGAGAGAAAGGGGGAGAGACGGGCGGGGAGAGAGGGGGAGAGGAAGGGGTAGAGGGGGAGAAAGAGGGGGAGAGAGAGGGGGGAGAGGGGTAGAGGTCCTATTAGATCCGTCATCACTTAGGGTTAGGAGGGCTCTAAGTTCTGACCATCAGCGATCAATTAGAGGTGAAGTCAGGTTTCAGCCCCCCATGGGAGGGGTGCAGAGGACTGCGTACAGGAGGGGGGGCGGGGGGCAGGGAGAGGTCAAAGGTTATCAGCTAATGGGTAATGGCCTCCCAGTGGAGAGTACCCCACCCCCCCTACCCAGGCCTCCTCTTCACCAGACAGTGAGCTGTGATGTCCAGCAGGGGGCACTGTGTGACTCTAGGAGCAAACGAAAGGAAGTCTGCAGCACTTTATTTGACCTCCTTCCACTATGGGTTACAAAGTAGCAACAATACTTTGGATAACGCATTTGTTTAAGAGAGGATACAAAAACAGTGAGGGTGTAAGTTATGGTGAGCCTTACCTCCAATGTTTTGGATAAGAATAGTACACCCAACCATAATCTAAAAATAAAAATCACACCAGGTATTAATATAAATATGTTTGTTTCAACAGATGTAAAAAGTGACAGGTGTAAGGGCACCAGAGGAAGAGACATCATCATACCATATTGTAATATATGTTTTTTTGTGTGTCAAGCTAAATATTTGATTTTTTTCTAGATAGTTAGTAACCTCAATACACTAAAAAAATAAACTAAAATGTGATCTCACCTTCCCTGGCTTTCTTAAGACTCTGTCTCCCAGATCTTCATACGAGGTGACACCTTTAACAGGGGGAAAACCACAATAAGGATGACCTCACAAAAGAAACACATTCCAAAGCTGACTGTCAATTGAAGACTGGGATCAACACGTAGCCCTGTCGTTGCTTGTTCAATCTTATTAAACCGTCAAACAGTCAGCCAGAGTGTAAGCATATGATGGACTGAGGGAAGGAAGATAAGACTAAACTAAATGCAGGCAGTAAATATTGACAATTTGAGGTGGGCACATCATTAGCACATCAAAGCAATGATCAAAACACTTAACATATCAAGATGATTGCTTGATTGCTGGATGATTGACTGATTTACTTTACATTCTTAAAGTGCTATTACAAGTTCAATTAAATGTACATACAACTATTTGACTGTCTTCAAACATACATAATTATTCCACAGATCAGGAAAGCAGGCTGTAATTTAGGTGCTGTGCTCACCTGTTTGTCCACACATGGTTAGTAGGAGGTGTACGGAGTAGGCTGCCAGACTGGACACCAACACCAACAGGATACTGCACACCCACAAAGTTAACAGACCACAAATTATACCCCATTCAATTAACAGATACTAAGTCAATAAGATGCTGCTTTTATAGGACCAGCTGGCAGAGTGATAGTGCGTCCATGTGTTAGGATTTGCTTTAACATTTGTTATGCTAAAAAGTATGAGGCCGTTAAAAATGGAAATAAATGAGTGTGAGGCAGTGAAAATAAAAATGACCTGAAGCCAAAAATGCCTATTTTAGCCATGGTGTCAGAAATGCCCAGGATACAACTGCCCATGATGAATACATGTATTATACAAAATAGTAGTGCTATCGAAATAGAGGAAGTTAAAGAAGAACTGACCTGAAGCCTATTATGCCTGTGCTAGCCATGGCATAAGACAGGCCAAGGATGCCACTGCCCATGATGGCGTTCATCAGGTTGAACGAGGAGGAGGCGAAGGACGCCCCTTTATCTCTCTGTAGACCTGCTGCCTTTAAAACAACAAACAGACATATAGTACTGTGCATACGTTTTAGGCAGGGGATGCTGTTCTGAAGGCGAAGGGTGCTCACACCAAATGTTGATTTGATACAGATTTGCTTCTCCCTCACTTTGCATTTTATGAATTGATAAAAAAAATAAACAATTAACATTTATATTTGTATGTGTTTTTTTTCTTCTAACTTTAAAGACTTCACACCTGCCTAAAACTTTTGCACATTACTGTAAGGGGTGAAAAGTGTTAGGGCGAGATTGAATTACAAAAATCGGACTGATTACTCTTCTTTCTCTGAAAAGTGTACCACAGGAAAACTCATGTGTTTATTTGGATTATATTTTAAAGATGGACACAATGCACAAGGCAACTGCAGTGATTGAGGTCATGTTTTAAAGCTGGGGGAGCCCCTCTGGTGTGGAATGCCGGGTGTGTGAATGGAAATGGCCGTCGGGATAGGACGGGATTTGAGCCTGTGGCTGCTGGACAGCTGCCTAAGCAGGGGGATAAGGGTGCTGCCTGGCTCTGCTTGACCCTTTCTAATAGGGGATATCCTGAAATGGAGAACCAGCAACAACCATGACGTCAAGGCGACAGCAACGAGGAAAGACAAACTTGGATTGGCATGGATGGCATTGAATCTACTGGGCGAAATAGTCACAGTATTGGACAGTCGACAGTACAACTTTGCTTTCTTGCAATGACATCTTCAACCTTTACATCGGTCACAATCTTGTACTTTAACTGTTTTACTTATTTAATTTTGAAAGCAAACTTTGCTCTGTATAAAAGGTATTTTAACAAAGACATAACCTACACTTAACTAATGACTCAATCACAACTTTATCATTCATTTAAATACATCTGTGATTTATGGACCCTCGGCTTGTGGATTGGAGTGAGGCAGGGAGATGAATGTGGACTTTGCAATGATTGCTATACTGTGCACGGAGATTTCGAAACTGCTGAGGGAGGTAGAATATACAAAGGAACTGACTTGAAATTGTCATGTGAGAAATTATGACAAATGGGGAACTGTTCGCAAGTTGCTAATCAGTGCAACACACTGATTGGAGTCACCCACTAATGGAAGTGCGTTAACAACAGACTTCCTTGCTGTAAAATGTTGATTAGTACTGGTTGGCTTCTAAGACTACATGTACTCGACATTTATTCTATTCAACAGCTATTATGATAATGAGAACAATTGTTCAACAACAACAAAAAAACGGATGAATGTGAACTTACATTTTCCAATAAAGGGGTACTCTCGCTGTGTACGACGTATCCATCGCTAGAGGTCCCATCAACGCTACTTCGATCATTAATACTCATTTTCACTGGATGGCAATATGGGCTCTTCTTTACTTTGAAACGATTTGGGTAACAGTTTTTAAAAAAGAAAGCTAATCTGTGCAACAACAAAAGCTTAGTTCGAACCTATCTTTGATAAAACCTCAAATACACAAATCACTTAAATCCATTGTTGTACTCCTTTCCCTGGATGCGACTGAAGTTTCTTTTTGCAGTTGTTGACTATTGTTGTTTTCCTGGGTCTATCATGTGACATGTTTTCTGTCGCATTTTTGTAGCGGAGAGGCAAATGAACCAATCCCAAAGACACTTCAGAGAATTCGACCAATCGGAAAGAGTAAATCTAGTCGACTTCTGATTACGTAGCTGACCTTACTCACATGCTGACTGAAGCGATGTTAAGGTAAGTTGATTTTGAGTAAATGTCTGTATAATTACTGACATAAACGATATCAATAACATTATTTATTTTCACTAGCTTTTGATCAATACGTACGTGAAACAAAACCGTTTTCTCACATGTCTGTCTGTCTTACTGTCAACAAATTGTAGTTGATAATTCAATGACAAAACTCCGATTTCCTCTTTCTCCCCAGTATTTTCCCAAAACTCATTACACAAGTTCAATCTCAAAGCTTCGTGAAAAAACTGGTGCTACGTCGGGTCTTTTGCCCTGGCATCCTGCACTCAGCCCCGGCTTGTCTTTCCATCAACACCCCTTTGCCCATGACTGATCGACGGCCGAACAGTATGGAGCCTGGCCTCTATAAAGCTCCTCCCGAAGTTCGTGGAATGACAAATTTAGATCGAGAAGCTTTCACTCAGACTATCGTAGTTCCAGCGCTGCGTGTGCCCAAGGGAGTCCTACACAAAGTCTCAAAGAGCCTCAAAAAGGTTGGCATCCAGCGCCCTGGTGTCCCACGGGTTGTGGAAGATCCAGAGAACAGTAGCGACACTTGTGACCTTCGTCTTTTCCTGCTGGACCCGAACGCAGTGTCTTCGTCCACCTCCTTCGGTGACGTTGAGGCGGAGGCGCTGCAGTCGGTCGGAGTCTCTCGGGAAATCCAGCAATATGAGCTGAGGCTGACTTATGACAACCTGAAGAGCGAGGAGGTTCTGCGAGCAGTGCTTCCCGAGGGTCAAGATGTCACCTCAGGGTTTAGCCGTGTCGGACATATTGCACACATGAACCTTAGGGATCACCAGCTGCCCTACAGAAACCTTATAGGTGAGTTTGTGGTCAGGGGAATCTGAGGTTAGACAAGACCCTTGAAGTACTAGTGCGCTCCAAAGAAGTATGTACCTGTACAAGTCCTTTTTAAACTATGAAGTTGAGTGACTTGGGTGCTTTCCATAGTAAACGTGATAATGTCAGCATCATTGATGTAGCTTACATGCAACTTATTTTTGGAGTAATTAGTTGTTTCCAGATGGAGCCACAAATAACACAGAGAAAATAATGGTGGCAGTATAAATAAAAAAATAAACCTGTTATACTCTATTCAATCTATGGGACAATTATACGAATAAAGACCCAAGTAAAATAATAGCGTCAATCTGGCACTACTCACTTGTTAACGTTTTATTTCTTTAATTTTCTCGACAATCGTGTAACAGGTCAAGTCATCATGGACAAGAATCCAGGGGTAACCTGTGTGGTCAACAAGACCAACACCATCGACTCAACATATCGTAACTTTAAAATGGAGGTGCTAGCCGGAGTAGAGAATATGGTGTCAAAAGTAGGTTCACATACAATATATAACAACGTTACAACATTCATATGTTTAGCAGACGCTTTTATCCAAAGGGACTTACAAAAATGGTGCTTACAAAAACATAAGGTAAAAACTACAAGTCAGGTAGATAAAATAACTGCATCAATGACCTAATTACCTAGATACGAGCTGATCAAGTATACCTGCTCATTGCATCTGGAAACGGCTGTATGATATAACCTTAATTCAGCAAGTAATGAATCTATCATTATGTACATTTTCCTTCTCTGTGTCATTTAATCCACTCATGTTTATTTTAGTATATTTTTATTACATGATTTTACTGTCTTCATTATATTCTGTTACTGTCATTTTTATTGTAAAGCACCTCGTAATCCTGTTTTGAAAGTAACTATATAAATAAAGTTATTATTATTATATTATATATTAATATTATATTAATATATTATATTATTATTACAGTCTTGTTATATGGTGCTGTATTTAATAATGTTTATTCTCTGTTTCTGTTCCGTTCCAGGTGAAGGAGAACGGAGTGACCTATGAGTTTGATTTCTCCCGGGTTTACTGGAACCCCAGGCTGAGCACGGAGCACGAGCGCGTGGTCAACCTCCTGAAGCGGGGCGACGTGGTCCTGGATGTTTTCGCCGGCGTGGGTCCCTTTGCCATCCCCGCTGCCCGACGAGGCAGCACTGTCCTGGCCAACGACCTGAACCCGGAGTCCTACCGCTGGCTACAGCACAACTGTAAACTGAATAAGGTCAGGGACGTGATTTAAAGTTAAGAAAAAAATAACAGTTTTTAGTCGTGACAAACTCTTTTTTTTATTTTCAAAACTGTTTCTGTTGATCTCTCGCTGAAGGTGGAGAGGAAGGTCAAGACCTTCAACCTGGACGGCAGAGCCTTCATCCGGGGACCCCTAAAAGAGGAACTTCCTGCCTTGCTCAAAGGAACAGCGGCCACACACATAGTCATGAACCTGCCTGCTATGGCCCTGGAATTCCTGGATGCATTCCGAGGCCTGCTGGACCAGGAGCTTTCCTGCGACGCCAACCTGCCCAAGGTGCATTGTTATGGGTTCTCCAAGGCTGACGATCCCCAGAAGGAGGTGGTGGAGAGAGCCTCCTCCAGTCTGGGCTTCTCTCTGGAGGGGCGGTGCTCCGTGCACCTAGTGAGGAACGTGGCTCCTAATAAGGAGATGATGTGTGTGAGCTTCACTGTTCCTAAAGAGGTCTTGTTCAGTGATCACATTCCACATACAGGTGAGTCAATTTGTTGACCAAAAGAATACATTTTTGTGTCATTAAACAGTTAAATTCAACATTATACATTTAATGGAATATACACAGCATATAATCTACAAATGACAATAGAAAATATTATTTACTTAAGTATCATGTCTAAAAACAAAGACTTTTTACTTCTTTTAAGTTGTACAATGCATAACTACTAAGTCCTCTTTACAGAGGAGTCTACAGAGGAACCTGCAGCCAAGAGACAAAAGTGTGATGGAACCGTAGATTAAATATGATGGACCAAGCAGGACCGCTACGAAACATGCTAGACTTATGCTGCACGTTTATTTGTGTTGAATTACTGAGCTTAATGTTTTATTTTTTAATGAATTATATTGAAGCTTGTCACATTTTTTTGACGAGGCTTCAATTCAACAAATTTCGTCTGTATGTGTGTTTATTTCAGACTTTTGTCACGGCTTTATCTGTAACTTAGAAACATAAAACAGTGAAAAGGTAGTGCATAGAGAAAAAGGACAGATTAATTTATATATTTTTTGTTTTATTTAAATACAAAAAAAAATACAAAAGGACAATCATCCTCTGTACATGACCTTATAAAACTAGGTCAAATTAGTGGCCCAAGTTAACCTTTGACCCTTTTTCTCTCTCTCTAATACAAAGCATTATGGTAAATGTAGTTCATCATTAGAGTAAATATTTCTATTCAGTAATTGATGTGATGTTTGAACTCCATAGGGAATAATTCATCCTACAAAACGGCCGGGCGAAAAGCTGTGTTAGAACTTTCCATAAAATCCAAGTTTTTTTGTTTTTTTTTGCACTTATAACTTTTTATCAACCTTCCCTTCAGACATTTTACTAGCAAGGTCGTAGAAAAGTTACACCAAAAAAAAAAAAGAACAACCATAGAGAGGACAGGCGACCGGAGGCGGTTATGAAGGGAAGAGTCCGCTGAAGGCATCCTGAATGGCACGGTGACAGGCAAGAGCTGAGCTGTACCCCCCGGCCGTGTCCTGGGGCTGGGCCGCACGCACGTGGTTCAGATACCTGACAGGAACACAGGAGGAAACAGCCATGTCAATACTCAGGAGTCCGTTAAGGCACGCTGTGATAACATGATTCAAATTACAAATACACTACAGAACAAATAAACACACACACGATTCAAATTACAAATACACTACAGAACAAATAAACACACACACGATTAAAATTCAAATACACTACAGAAAAAATAAACACACACACACACATTAGAGGACATTATAAAGTATGTCCTGTAAAAAAAGAAAAATGAATACTTTACAATTCCCCAAAAATTTTCCTATTACTGTGGCATTAGATCTGGAGGCATCACAAGTCAACACATTTCTTACAAAATTATTGTGATATGGATCATAAAAGGTGTTTCAAATGCAGGTTACCGTATAATATCTACTCTATGCAATAAGTCGGTTCATATGAATGGAGGTACAGTCTGCTTGCACCTCAGACAGAAGCAGCTCCTCCTGGATTTCTTACTTATTATACAGACACTGAATGTTATCACAAAAATAAACGTTACATAGTGTCATGCTAATTAAGAAATCCTTTGTTTTGGTATGCCTCAAATTTCAGCTTCAGATAGCACTGTATCTACATCAACATCATCTTTGATATCTTATTTGTTTAGGAAAACCGATCATAAAAATTAAAATTTTCATTTTTTTTTTTACAGATTCCTATTGCATGACAAACAGATGAAATGAAATTATGTGAAATTATGCATCACATATGAATGTATCAAACTTACAAATCCACATTTTGCTATAGTCTTCCTTGTTTAAAACCTGACGGCAGGATCCTCTACAAACACACACACACACACATATATACTTTGTGCGGGCAAGCCCCTTGGTTAAAGTACTAGAGGTGTCTTATTTTTCTAAGTGCTTACAGATGTAGTCTGCCATGGCCTCCTGTCACTTTGTGGAGCGACAGCGCTTATTTTCCTCCGAGAAGGAATAACAGACGAGCTGTCAGTTTTATCTCAACTTGTCGTCTCCACGGCAATGGAGGTGGGACGGGGTGGGGGTGTAGCGGGGAGGACCTGTGGCCACACCCACCCTAATTCTGTCTGCGTTTACACACACACACACACACACACACACACACACATCCTGTTGTGCTACGATGTAAAGAGTGGGCACTAGGGGAGCCATCCAGACACACACACACACACACACACACACACACACATTAAGGGCCTGACTGAGTCATGGCGTTCTCTGACTACTAAACTAACAAAGTCTTCAAGCACGTGAGATCCAGCGTGACGGAGACATCACCCAGCCGTCTGCCCAGGCGAGGGAGTCTAAACCCCCTTACAGACGCCTGGCTTTGTGCGCCCGTCGCTCCAGAGAACCGGAGGAACTTCAAAGAGAACTGGGAAGCAGTGAGGGCACAGACAGGCAGCACTCTCAGCCTACAGAGTAACCCAACACCTGTAGAGAGAGGGAGAGAGACTGGGGGAGTGAGGAGAGGAGAGGAGAGGACTCAGCCTACAGAGTAACCCAACACCTGTAGAGAGAGGGAGAGAGACTGGGGGAGTGAGGAGAGGAGAGGAGAGGAGAGGTGGAGGGGTGAGGGGAAGGGAGGTGGAGGTGGAGGAGATGAGAGGAGAGGATTTGTACTATTGAGGTGTTCTGATTGGTCCCATTGTGTCAGTCAAGTTCAATGGATCCCAGAGAGCGAGAGTGAACGATCAGAAATAAAAATACTACTTGCTTTCCTTCTTTCATCTCCAAGTGATGCATTTACAATTCAAGATGTATTTCTTTTTTAATCCTTTCTTTGAGGTGAAATAAAAAATGTGCAAACACTTACGTTGAGTTATTCTAAATGAACTTCCTAGTAGTGTAGCACAGAACGATATGCATGTCATACGATCAGCTTCGTCCTACTCTTTGAACGGTAGCAGACGACGCGGGTAAGAGAAGAAAAAAAAAAGCAGAGAACCAGCCAAGTGGAAAAGCGATGGGGTTTTCACCCATTAAAGACCACTAGAGAACCGCCAGACGAGGAGGAGGAGGAGGAGGAGGGGAAACAACAAGCAGCCAGCGATTAATAATAACTTCATTAAAGCCAAAGCTCCAGTAGCTCCTAGTAACGTCCTTCAGCGGGGCACTTGAGTGAGCCCTTCTCCCTCGTCTTCCTGCACCCCCCCTGACACCCCCCCCCCCTCCCCCTCCCTATCCCTCTCTCAGCGTCCATCCAGTAGTAGATGAGTGCTGTCTATTGATTATATTGTAGTGCAGCCTTTCGAACAGTGAAGAAGTGGTCTATTTACGGCCCCGGCTCAGTCTGCTCTTCCTGCTCATCTAATCCCACAGCTACTCATGTGGTCATTCCTTCCAAGAAAGCTGAGAGCTCTGTGTAACTTTATACCTGCCTGCCCCTAAGGAGGCAGAGGGGGATGTGTGTGTGTGTATGTGTGTGTGTGTGTGTGTGTGTGTGTGTGTGTGCACAGGGGCGGGGGGCAGTAACAGAGGGCATGAGCAAGGAAGAGAGTAAAAAGAATGTAAGGAGTGATGGATGGAGGGAGGGAGGGAGGGACAATGGAGTGAAAGACACAGAAAAAGAGAAGAGTAATAGAGGAAAAGAGAAAGAGAGAGAGACAGACAGTGAGAGACAGAGACAGTACAGATAGAGAGAGAGAGAGAGAATAATAGAGAAAGGGAAGCAGAGAGAGAGAGGTAGTGAGAGTTCAAAGAGAGAGAGAGAGGGTAGTGAGAGTAAGAGAGAGAGAGGTAGTGAGAGTTTAAAGAGAGAGAGAGGTAGTGAGAGTAATAGAGAGAGAGAGAGAGAGAGAGGTAGTGAGAGTTTAAAGAGAGAAAGAGGTAGTGAGAGTAATAGAGAGAGAGAGAGAGAGACAGAGTTAGAGAGAGAGATAGTGAGAGTTTAGAGAGACAGAGAGTGAGAGTAATAGAGAGAGAGAGGTAGTGAGAGTTTAAAGAGAGAGAGAGGTAGTGTGAGTAATAGAGAGAGTGAGAGAGTTTAAAGAGAGAGAGAGGTAGTGAGAGTTTAGAGAGACAGAGAGAGAGAGAGAGATAGTGAGAGTAATAGAGAGAGAGAGAGAGGTAGTGAGAGTTTAGAGAGACAGAGAGAGAGAGAGTGAGAGTAATAGAGAGAGAGAGAGGTAGTGAGAGTTTAGAGAGAGGTAGAGAGAGTAACAGAGAAAAGGTGAGGTGAAATCCCTCCAGGGATGATGTCCCTCACCACCAGTGGTCTCAGAGCAGTCCTCTATCCTTTCACCTCAGACACTGAAGGTTAGGTCACCTCTGCTTCATTATAGCAGCTGCCCTAAGTGAGGCCCATCACACAAACACACACACACACACACACACACACACACACCCCCACACTCACCCCCACCCACCCACCCACAGCAGTACAAACCCACGTGCTTACAAACACACGATTGTACTCTAATGCGCGCACACACAAACACACAGACAGGCACACGCACACACACTACATGCCTTAAACCA
>JAVQIZ010204709.1:0-20823 GCA_036023535.2 Galaxias brevipinnis
CATCGTTAATGCTTTTTTTTAGTTTTGATGGGGAGTTTAGTGTTTTTTAATATTTTTTTTCCGAAAAAATTTATGCATTCACGATATTTCGAGACCCCCCCCCCCCCCCCCGGTTTTTCTGGGCATTCCAAAGGTTATGTAAATATAGTAAATCTAGGGGTTGCCAGAACAGCTCATTAAAAAGAGCCTGCATATGCTTTACCTGAAGATTAGGAATGTGCTTAGAGGTAAGGGACAATAAGCTTGGTGTATTCATGCTTTGTAATGCCAAGTTACAGCACAGGCGGTGTCTGCCACTGTACATATACCAGAATTTGTTCCATATGTATTATTTGAAAAATCCTTTATTTTATAAGGTATGTTGATTTATCACATTCAAAATAATGCATGAAACAATTTTCAGAGATAACATTTGTCTGTTATGTTCAGTGGCACAGTATAGACCTGCTCCATGGAAACCTGTTTGTTATTGTGTTAGTTCTATTCATAGTTGTGTCATCAGCCCCTTCAGGTATTTCAGTGTATCTACAACTCTACGTATAGACTGGACAGCAAAACTAATTGTGGCCATGAATAAGTCATACAAAGACATTAGCACTTAAGTGTGACTTCTTAGCTAATTCAGATGTGAGGGTTACGGCTTGTAGGAGCCTTTATTCTGTAATTCACAGAGTGTTCCAAACATCGAACACTTTTTTCAAAGAGATACAGAATGTATAAATTGTTTTTTTTGTGCTGTATGTTCGAACTCAAAGGGGGGAGGGGATTTTCATAATTTGTTTCGATCAAAAACATTTTCCCCCACCTTTTTTTCTTCTTTATACCATCAACGATTTTGTGCAAACAATGTTGGCTAGACATCAGTGGAATTAAAGGAAACAAAATAGATCCATAATAAGGAAGTAGGAATCGACCAGCTACAACATACAGTTAAACAAGTATTCCGAGAGGGGTGTATGAGAGTTGGTAAATAAAACTGCAACCATGTGAATGTGTAGCATGGACAGTGGTTGAGATGGATTTCCTTTCGGGACATTTGGAACTTTAGTGCAGCTGCTTTGGACTGGTCTCTCAGTAATACAGCTCCTTGTCCCACCAACCTAAGAATGACAAGTAAACAAGTGATAGTGACGGACCATAGGCCTTTAAGTATTTCAATGACATTGGTCTTTAAATACAAAGGTGCTGGTAATTTGCGTGTTTTTTTTTTATCTGTCTCGGTTGACGTTGGTGGAGAAAAAAAAATTCAGTTTGATTCATTTCTGTTGATTGGATTCCTTCATGCCATCATTAGTGGAGTGCTGAAGAGAGAACCTGATGCAGTGGCACCAGCTTTACTAAAAGAAAGTCATACATGAAAGGTACTGCATTATCTGATAAAACTGACTTACTTCCAGGATTTCTCCTGACGCCCAGCTTCCTGATCTCATCGTAGACGAAGATTAGAATCCCATAGGGAACAGGTACAAACCACCACTGGACCCTGTCAGCAGGCAATTACAAACAATTAAACACAAATTAGTATTGTGTTGGTGTTCACGCCTTATTACATCCTTACACACCAAAATGGAACTATAAAGCCACATTTGTCTGAGTTAGATAACTTTGTTTTTGTGTGTGTGATCGTAAGAATCTTGTTGAGTTGTTTTGGTCCGTGTTATGCTGCCGTATTGTTGTAGGGTTGTGGTAGGGAGGTGTAATGCCCACTGCATAGCGGTGAAGTACAGGTAGAGTAATACCTAAGTGGCATGAAGTTGAAGATGTTGGGCATGCCAGGGCAGTAGCACAGCAGGTTGCCAAGCAACAACTGGAACACGATGGCACTAATCAGAACCTTGTTCCTACAGAGAGAGAGATAACGCCCTGGAGTTTTGGCAGCTGGAAGAATAAACAGCTCCCAGTGAAGTTTGGTCAACACATGCTAGAGAAAGGGTTATTCTAAAGCCTGTTTAAGGCATGGAATATTTACAGTGTATCCTACACTCAGGTAACCAGGTAGAATACGATCCTTGAAATTTTATTAACACACAGCCGCTAGATTTCCATAATTTACGGTGGCAATAAAAATAAAACGCACACCTTTTTCTACACAGTATTTGACCAACCGTAAGCGTGTGTGTTTGTTTACATGAGTTTGACCAACAGTAGGTGTATGTATTAATTTAGCACTGATAGACTGTGTGTTTAAAGGTGTAGGACAGAGTTTCAGGGATTGTACGTAGCTGGGGCTGGACAATACTCTATACAAGAATGGGATTGACAGTGATATGACCCTTGCACATGGGATTTAATTTAACCAGGTGGATGATGCTGGTGTTTCCTTTGTTTGGAAGGTTCCAGAGACCCAGAGATCGTCGACCAACCTGAAGACTCCCTGTTGGAACATGGACAGACGGCGTGTCTTCCTGATAAGAACGTCGGAGATCTGGCAGATCTCTATGCTGACGAAGAACACCGTGTAGCAGGTGTATTGCTGGTACAGCCGCTGGCTAAACGTCTGGAGGAGTGAAGAGAAGAAAAGAGGGGGGAAAAGAGAAAAAGACCGTAGAAGAGAGAAGAGGGACAGGGGGAAGTAGAGGAATAGAGATGAGAGGAGGAAGGAAAGGTGGATGGTTAAGAGGGGAGGGCAGGTCAGTGGAAGGTAGAGGGAGAGAGTGTGTCTGTTAATGCCACACACTCTTAACAGCCGTTGGTCTATGTATGTGTGGGCCTATGTTAGCTGTGGGGCTTTGTGTTTTCGTATGCGTGCTAGACATACCCACTCCTGTCCGTAGCTGTCCTGTAAGTCCTGGAGGTGTGTGTTCTCCCAGTGAGACCTGAGGCCCACACACAGCAAGGGGAACCAGCCCTCCTGGGCCATCGCGGTAAAGTAGTCTGTGAAGCCCGCAAATGACTGGATGGCACCTGGACCAGGAGACAAGAGGTTAGAAAGGGGGGAGGGATGAGGGGTTGAGGGGCAACGAGGTGACGGAGGGCCATGTAAACACAGTTGGGAATCATTGATACATTAGAAAGTTACCGAACAGGGAACCTAGGCTAAGTTCAGGAGGCCGTGCAGAGTGAACTCTGACCTATCTGGAAGTAGGAGTAGGCGGCGAGCGACTCGTTGACCAGCCTGTCACGCCGCGGGTTCCTGGGCTTCAGGTGCATGATGTCACTCTCCGCTTTCTCGTAGGCCAGCGACACAGAAGGGTACTATGGGAGGACGGGTCAGCAAATCAGATGGACGACGGAGAGACAGGGAGGCAGAGAGACAGAGAGACAGGGAGGCAGGGAGACAGAGAGACAGGGAGGCAGGCAGACAGAGAGACAGGCAGACAGAGAGACAGGGAGGCAGGGAGACAGCGAGGCAGGGAGACAGGTATACATAGGGAGGCAGGCATACACAGAGAGAGAGACAGACAGAGAGAGAGACAGGGAGGCAGGCATACACAGAGGGAGAGACTGGGAGACAGGCAGACAGAAAGAGAGAGAGGCAGACAGAGAGAGAGACAGGGAGGCAGGCATATAGAGAGACAGGGAGGCAGGCAGACAGAGAGAGACAGGGAGGCAGGCATACACAGAGAGAGGGAGGCAGGCAGACAGAAAGAGAGACAGGGAGGCAGGCATACACAGAGAGACAGGGAGGCAGGCATACAGAAAGAGAGACAGGGAGGCAGGTAGACACAGAGAGAGAGACAGAGACAAGGAGGTAGGTAGACAGAGAGAGAGAGAGACAGGGAGGCAGGTAGACACAGAGAGAGACAGACAGACAGGGAGGAAGGTAGGTAGACACAGAGACAGAGACAGGGAGGCAGGTAGACACACAAGTGAGAGGCGAGGCAGAAATATGGACAAGACTCACAATGTCAGTGGCCAACTCGATGAAGAGGATGGTGATGCAGCCCAGAGGAAGAGGCACACTGACGGTGATATAGATGAGGTAAGGGGTCAGCTCTGGAATGTTCTTGGTCAGTGTATAGGCAATGGACTTCTTAAGGTTGTCAAAGATCAGACGGCCTGCACACACACCCATCCATAGCTATTGAAATACGTTTATGCTGACAATAATTTGTGAGACCTTCTTTTTCTAAGTATGCACCCAAATAATTTATTTCTATCCATAGTGATTTTCAGAAATACAGTTTATTTCCCCAGACACTGCTGTTCACTGTATATTCATCCAATGTCCATGCTTGTCCTGACATACAGAGCATGCACCCACATACCCTGCTCCACTCCAGTGACTATAGAAGCAAAGTTATCGTCCAGTAAGATCATGTCAGCAGCATTCTTGGCAGCGTCAGAGCCGGCAATCCCCATGGCGATACCGATGTCGGCCTTCTTCAGAGCAGGAGAGTCGTTTACGCCATCACCTGTTACAGCCACTATAGAACCCTGGATACCCAAAGATAGGGATTGGACGGAGTGTGAGAGAGGGAGAGCCGAGGAGAGAATATTAGAGGGCCTGTCAGGATGCGTTGGAATGATTGGAGGGGGAAATATTAATTCTTTCTTTGTTCAACATCTGAAATAGACTTTGGAATCATCCCTGAAACCGTTTCAGTAGTACAGAAAAGGTGCAATATCATCTACTAAATGCCTATGTGTTTGCGTTGGTGTGTGTGTGTGTGTGTGTGTGTGCGTGCATGCGTGAGTGTGTGTGTGTGTGTGTGTGTGTGTGTGTACCAGGCGCTGGCAGCTCTCCACTATGATGAGCTTCTGTTGAGGCGAGGTGCGGGCGAACACCATCTCAGGGTGGCTCCTCAACGCCTCGTCCAGATCCTCACTGCTCATGTCCTTAAGCTGGCCTCCGTTGATCACGCACGCCCGGGCATCTCTACAGAGGAATAAAGAGACAAAGAGACAGGGGAATGGATGGACACATACATGGGTAGGACAAGTAAGGCAGCGTGTTAGCTCGGAGAACGATGTGTCGACGATGACCCGGGAGTCGAGCAGACGTGGGTTGAGAGTGACAGCCGATGTTTACCTCCGGTCGACGCGCTCCACAGGGATGTTTTTCCTGGTGGCGATGTCCTCTACCGTCTCACTTCCTTCTGAGATGATGCCCACATTGGCTGCGATCGCCTTGGCTGTGATTGGGTGGTCTCCTGTCACCATGATGACCTGTTATGTAGACCCGTAGGACAGAAGAGTAGCAATAGGATCTATGTACAACATTTTTCAAGGAACTCGTAGGTCTAGATAAACAATGTTTTTGCACCATCGACTACTTTGATCATTGTAACACTGGGACTGATCATGTCCAATTTACACTACATACACGCATTTTCCTTTCGTACATGTTTCTTCCTCTTTTTGTTTGGTTTATCTTCCTGTTTCAACACAACTGTCCCTACATCTATCCACATAGCATCCGTAACCCTCCATCCCATTGTTACCCGAATCCCTGCTGTGCGGCACTTCATGACGGCGTCGGGGACGGTGGCGCGAGGCGGGTCGATCATGGAGATGAGGCCAGCAAAGCACAGGCCAGACGTGGTGAAGTTCATCTCGTCGGGGTCGAATCGATAGCCGCGGGGGAACTCCTTCTCGTTCAGGTAGATGTGGCAGAAACCTGAGGACGGGATTCTCGTTCAACAGCCTGCTTAGTCTTAGTCTTTACTGTTGTTATCTCTCAAGGAGAAAATGTACTTGACTGCTGTGCTCCTTTAAGCAGTAACCCATAGAATGCTGGACCTTATTATTTGTAGCTGCGCTGCAGAACCACAATATCTAATATCGGGTATGCACAACCAGGCCAGCACAGTCTAGGTGTGAGTCCTGTCCCCCACAACTCCCTTAAGTAGAGGACCTACCTAGTACTCTCTCCCCCAGGCTACCCAGGTCCATGTAGGCTGTCTGGAAGGCCTCACTCCACTGCTCGTCCAATGGAAGCTCCTGTCCTTTGATCAGGATGGTAGAACAACGCTCTAGGATGCGCTCTGGCGCCCCCTTCATCACTAGCAGGTAGCGCAGGTCCAGGGGGTCCTCCAGCTCATGAATTGATAACTAGAAAGATGAGGGTTAATATTGTAGTTGTGTAAATTGATGATGGTTTTCCTATTCTACTAATAATAAAGTCACTAAATTAGCTAATTTGGTAAAAACATAAAACATCTGTTAAAGGATTGTATTGGTATTTAACAATGACGTTTTACAGCACTCAAATCAGCCAAGACAGCCTCAACTGTTTAATGAATTAGTCCCATTACTAAGTTAATTTGTGGCAACTTTAAAGGTTTCTCTGCAACGTTAGCAGTGTCGGACTGTGGCGTAACGAGAAAACAAAGTCACCTGAAACTTGTTGGTTGAGTTAAAGGGCACCTCAGAGACTTTTTTGAAACGGTTTCTGTAGTCTTGGGTGTTTCCAATGGTGAGCTCGGTGAACTTCAGAAGGGCTGTTTCAGAAGCATCTCCCATCACAGTTCTCTGAGGCACAACAAATCACATTAATTATGTGAGGTAGATCACTGCTATCTTCCAAACATGGGACTAATAATGCCTTAGATATAATTCAATTGTATTATTTCATACATACATAATAATTCAATTCCATTACAGAAGGGCTTGATTGTTTATTCGACTCTTTATTAAAGTGGTTCTTTATTAAAGAATCACACTAGAGCATTACACATAGACAACATAGAGTGAGAGCGATAAGGGTAGCAGCCTGACCCTGGGAATTGGAATGCCTTCCTGGTCAGGTCTGAAGACTGCTCTGTTGCAGAGTCCTGCTACCCTCCCAAGTGAGCGCCATGTCTCAGATGACTGGTCAAAACTCTGACCTGAGAGTCAAAGCATCAGCACGTTAAACTTTGCACGCTTTACAAAAAGTCAAAAATATAAATGAAATTTCGGACGAGGCGTAGGATTCAGAAAATGCATTTATAAGGATATTAAAATGCATTCCTGATAACAGAATGTAAATATTAGTTAATTTGAGATCCTTCAATGCCTGAGGTGATATTTACAACTTCATTTCCATCTCTTTAGCATAATTAACCCTCTCTTAGCCATGACGTCCCTCGCAGGTCCTACCTGACTGGTCCTCCGTTGTGTCGGCGGCATGGATCATGTTGTCGAACCAGAGGTGCGAAACAGTCATCCTGTTCTGGGTCAACGTGCCCGTCTTGTCAGAGCAGATCACAGAGGTGGAGCCCAGGGTCTCCACAGCTTCCAGGTTCTTCACCACACAGTTCTTCCTCGCTAGGCGTTTGGCCGTCAGGGACAGGCACACCTAGGGAGGGAGAATTACCAGATGTATTCCATACATCAGGAATATTGTGATACAAAGCCTTAAGGTATTTAGATGACCACTACCATTTTATTTAGGTAATTTCTATTTTAATTAAACCCGTTTGGCAAATTTAGAGTTCAGTTCTTAAGCTGAGTGAGATTCATCAATTTGTTTTCTAATTTCTCTATTAGGCTCTCTTGCTCTCAGCGGTCTCTAACTTATTGTGAAAAATCTGACATAACTTCACCTTGAAAAAATTTACAAACGTTAGCTGTGCTGTAGAAATACGTCATAATATGTGATGTAACAATATTTTGTGATATCTAATATAATATCCAGCTGTATAGACTGGCATAGTGGACTCACAGTGACAGTAGCCAGCAGACCCTCAGGCACGTAGGCCACCACAATGGCCATGAAGAAGATCATGGCCTCCAGGAACTGGTACCCGATAAACATGGCCACCACAAAGAAGGTGAAGCCGAAGAAGATGGCCAGCCCCGCAATGATGTCCACAAAGTGTTCGATCTCGATGGCGATGGGAGTCTTCTCGTTGCCCACTCCGGACGCCAAGCTGGCGATACGGCCGATGATGGTCCGGTCACCGGTGTTGATGACCATACCGGTAGCAACACCTGGAGGAGTGACGGAGGGGTGGAACGTGGTTAAGGATGAAGGACACGGCGTCTGTATCCGATCGTCCACTCGGGTGTGTGCAGCCGTGTGCCAAACCTTCCAGGCAGGTGGTAGAGAAGAAGGCAATGTTGCGCGTCTCCAACGGGTTTTCATGCGTGCACTCTGGTGTTTTGGACTGGGGCTCGGACTCTCCCGTCAGTGACGAGTTATCCACCTTGAAATGCACACGCAAACACAAACACACACAAACACACAAAATGCATGTGCACCTAAGGTCAGTTGTATGCTTGCTGTGCTGGTTCTTCAAGACCGTTGAAAATTCTTGGGGAAATGTGGAGATATGACCAAGGCAGGCACCTTGCAACCCTGAGATTGTAGTATGCGTATGTCAGCAGGGACTCTGTCTCCTCCCTTGATCTCCACCAGGTCCCCCACTACCAAGGAGGAGGCGTTGATCTGGTTCTTCTGACCATCCCGAATTACCACAGCTTGCTGCCATAGAAAGAAGGATTGCGAGAAGGTAGAGAGAAACGTAACAATATAAATAAATTGAGAAAGCAGTTGGGACACGTATGCTTTTTATCCAAATGAACTTCCAGAAATGATATAATGGCAAACATCCAATAATTCACTTCCAATTATATTTAGTTCCGTTTAACCCGGACACCAGAGGTCACCTGTGCTTTGTGCTTTGAAATAAAGCTCAGAGATCCTTCAATTAAAACAAATAAGCAGGATCTCACCCTTGTCCCATCCTAGAGAGTCCCCATCCCTGACCTTGGGCAATGGGTAACCTTCATATAACAAATGAGTTCTCAACTCAAATGGGTCTCCCATCCAAGGACTGACCAGACCAACCCCACCTAGTTTCTCACATGCCAGCACTTAGGTCCAGGTGGCAAACCTGTTGGTTCAGTCACACAATAGTTACCTGTGGCACCAGGTTTTTGAAGCTGGCAATGATGTTGGTACTTTTGAACTCCTGGTAGTAGCCAAAGCAACCCGTTACCACGACGACAGCAATCAACGTGATAGCCAAGTACAGCTTGAGGGGACATACACAACACAAGGTTAAAGATACGGTAACAGTGGATAGCCAGCCACTTCACTTCCTTTCTCTCTCCTGCTTATCTTTTCTTTCTCTCTCCCCCTTTTCTTTCTCGTTACATTGTTAACGTTGGTGTCGTTAACTCAGGCCAGGTCCCTCTTTCCCTCCTCCCTAATCTCTCTCTCTTCCTCTCTTTCCTCCTCACATTGTCAAAGCTGGTAAGGTTGCCGCGGGCCAGTTCGATGCCAAAGGCGATGAAGCAGATGACGGCCGCCACCCACATCAGACACTGTAGGCCTCCGGCCAGCTGCCTGGCAAACTTGACATACTCCGGAGTGCCCTTGGGGGGCTTCAACTCGTTGGGGCCATCCCTCTCTAGAACCTCGAGGGCGAACGTGGAAGTCAATCCCTGAAAAGGAGAGGTTATTAAGAAAATGTTTTGGTAGTATTACTAGTAGTAGTTGCTGCAGTTGTGGTATTATAATGGTTTTAGTTTTTGCTATTTTTATTTTTGTTCATATTATTTATGGCTACATGGAAGTGTTGACACACAATTGAGAATGAGAGTTTAGGGAAAAGAGTTGGGACCTCTTAGCTGTAACCAACCTTGGTGACACTGGTGGTGTATCTCAACTCCAGTTCCTCTATGGTAATCTCATGATCGTCCTGAAGAGGGAGACAGTTTGAGGCACAGAGGTCATTGGAGGCTCGTTGTTTAAGAAGGAACAACCATTTTGGTTGCAAAGAATGAAGTAGGAAATTAAGATATACCTTGAGGGAAGTCTCTGTGATCACTGTTCTGCTTACAGTACTCAATTCATGCATTCAAACTAAATACAGCTCGCCAGTTTATAACTTTTGAAGCTTCCATGTCCACAATAGTTAACTGGATCGCATTATTGGTACAATGAGACACTACACTTCCAGCAGCCTTTCCATCATAGATAAGCCTATTGCAAATATCAGTAAGTAAACACACAGATGTGTACCACATGACATCTGTGTTGCTATGTAAAACATGTACAGTACGGGATACATAGATTCATCTTTCCTTTTTGTTGGTCACATGTTCCCAAACTTCAAACTAAACCTATACCATTAATTACTTAGTGTTTCGAGTGAATAAAAAAAAATCCACCGTACTGTTTCACAATAGGAGATAACAAAATAACAAGTTCTTATGTATATTTCTCTCCCTTTCTCTTTGGTCTGACCTCCCATACCCTTTATATTTCCCGTTTCATTTCAGCCCCACTTACTATGTCCATCTCTTTCTTCATACCCTCCAGTCTTTCTTTCTTCTTCATTTTCTTATTTTTCTTGATTTTCACATCCACCTCTCCATCCATCTCAAACATGTCGTAGTTGTCCTGTAGTCAGTCCAACATTCAAAATGGTCATCTCATCACTCTCATAAACAAAATGGCATCAAGAAACAAGGTGGGTGAGTTTTTTTGTGTTTTGTTTCCACTGTATCGTTTATATTCTACAAAGTCAGTTCATAAAGTAAAACATATTTGAATTCTGAAAGAATGAGACCTCCAGCATGATAGTTGATATAATGGTTGATCTGAATGTGCTATTTCAGTTTCGTTTGATCCACTCGTGTGAAATAAACATGCAGGGAGTGAGTAAATGACAATCGTGGGCACCGCTGTAAACTAAAAACAGAACTTCACATAGACGTATCATTGATCCCACAGTATTGGTCCATTGATTCCTACCTTGCTCATTTTGGCTGGTCTGACGGGTGACTCCTCACCAAGATCAATAGATGTCCAAACAACACGGCTCTTCTTGGCCCCCGAAATCTTGACTGCCACTTCTTACCACTTACACACAGTACACTCACACACGCTGCCAAGACCAAGAAATGGAGACCACAGACACATGCTTTTATACCCGTCCACCCCCCACCTCACTGGTATACCTGGCCTTATATGGAACACACACACACACACACAAAGTGGCACCAATGTCACCCTTACACAGGTCACTCACACACATGCACACACAATCAGATACATGTATACACTACTTCACAGAACAAAACACTACCAACGCAGGTAAGCAGATAAGCGCCAACTCGTTCAGACACCCACAGCAACACTTTGCCTCTCTTATCAGAGACTGGTGCGTAGGGCCTGCTGAGTGTGTTCTCAATCTTATCGACTGCCTGCACGTTTTAGCTCCTGATAATATCCTGATAACACCAGGGCAGCTTTATAAACGTACAGTGAAGGTTACTGCCAGCCTAAAGTCATTACGCTGTGTTGCAGGCGAGTCCTTCAAAAAGGCCTGACGAAGAGGAGCGAACACGGACAGCTCAGGTACAGAAGTTATTCGTCGTGTTGGTTTAACAGAGATGTTCCAATGGTACCTGTCTGTTTACCAAAAGCAAAACGTACGGATTTAAAGCACACGTTGATATCTTGGAAGTGAAGAATGCAATGAGAGAGAGAGGTGAAATACATTTGAATCAACTTATGTACCTGCAAAAGTCATATAATTCATAAGCACATATACAGTAAATGGCCTTGTCATATCCTGAACAATGAATTAACAGTATACTACTGTTGCCACAGCCATAATTATACAAGTTAAGTAAACTGCAGTGATCCTGTCCTAACTCAAGAGGTCAAATCTCCCAACATATATAATTTAAATAATAGTTAAGCTTCTTTACCTAGCAGGTAGCTTACTAGAAAAATATATTTTACAACAATCGAAGCAATGACTCCATTTTAATTTTCACAGAAAGCAAAAGGCCAAGATTTGTTTTAAGCAGTCACCTGTTGTGAAATGGACAGCAACCACAGTGACTCTTAAACTATGAAGGTTTGATACATTATGATATTTCATAACACCGACAGTTTTGCATATCATATTTATGTTGATGTGTTTATGGTTTTGATTCATGATGCACAAAAGCACTACACGCATTCAATTAGCTGGAATACAACTACATTTAGTCCATCTTTTATTTTATTGAATTATACTACTTTGAATTGACAACTCATGTTGTGAAATGTTCTTTCTTTTCAGAGAACACTGGCCTGGTTTCATCCAGACACTTCCAATGTTATGTTGACACCGTAGCATCAGCTCCCCTGCTGCAGTGTTATAGCTGACATGCTAGCGTTGTTCTTTTTTTAAACAGCATAACAAGGCCAACAAGACACCTAGTGGCATCCCAATAAGTCCCTATGATGCTTATGTCGCACTTAGGACCTAAGAAAGTACATGTTTAATCTGCTGATAACGCATAGTGCGCATTAAACACTAGCAGGGTAACATGGTATGCTGGTAGGGCTTCCATGAGTCAGAAAGAGCCAAGTGTTTATCTTCTGTCCAAATGGGGGCAGCATATTACCACTCACTGAAGAGTGAACAGCCAAACTTCCACTGCAGACCTAAACAGGGCTAGCACTGGGCAAAGTTAACTAAACAAGGCAATAACTTTAATAGCCACCATCTTTCATTAAACAGCATGGCCCCTGTAATGACAATCTATTTATCGAAAGGCAAAAACATGAAGGCAAAAAGTCTCTTTTAGAATGGAATAGATTGACCATAAAATTGACAAAGAACTACAGTGGAAATTAGTCTGATGTCTATGTGGAAAAGAAGTTACTGTAGGCCTACAGTACATTGGCAGTATGTATCAAAGTATCCCTGTACTGCATACCTCCTAATCTGGAGTAAAATATACGGCGATGTCAAACGATATCCATTCTCATCAGTCAGTCTGCTTGCCGAGATATTTGTCAAGCATCAATTTTGTCAGCGTTTCATTTTCAGAACACCGTCCAGTGTTCGGCTTTTGTTTACCTTAATCAATATTCAATTGTTTTTGGATGAGGGATTCATAAAATATTCTGTTTGACTTTGAGAAAAGGCAAAAATAAGTAAAGAACCACCAGTGCTTCCTTAAGCACTTCAAGGTAGACCTGTCTTGACTGCTGTAGTCCATAACATGTCAATTAGCTGCAGCCACCAGTTTTTATGGTTTTATCGCTATATTGTTTGTGCAACAGAGTGCTCCCTTCGTCCTCCTCTATCACTTAATCATTTCCCTCTCTCTCTTTTATTCTACACTACCTTTTTATTCTCCACCACCTCTCTTTCTCTTCCTCCACTTTTCCAGCTCCTCTCTCCTCCCTGTGTTCTCCCATCCCGCCAACACCTGTTGTTCACATTTGAATCGGCGTATTGAGGAGCACCTGCGCGTTAGCATTAGCGACGAGCTAGCCGGCTTTATCCTCTGCGCTCTATGCACTCCGCTCTTACAGACAGGCTCATTGTTCTGCGCCACAAAAGCTCCTGGGCTGCTGTGTGTGCTGCCTGTTCAGTCAATAGAAGATAATATTGCCATTACTGCTTTGCCATTACTGCTTTAATTGTCCCCCGAAGGCTAGCTCTGAGATGTTTGTCCCTGTGCGTGTGTGTGTGTAATCGAGTGAGGAGTTGGTTAATGTGTGATCGTGTGAGTGAGTGAATGAGTGTTTACTACTGTATCAGGGTGACACTGTGACTGATGATGAGCAGCAAGAGAGCGATAAGATAGATTTGCTCAGGGCCAAGCTTGACGCTTAAAACGGAACTAAGCACTAATAACGCAGTCTGGGGATGGACACCCTGTTGCAAATTGAAACATGTAGCAGATACTGTATGATCAGACATTACTCCATGTAAGAAGACTTTACATTAAAAACATCTAGCTAAACAAAATGGGTAGCTCCTTTGCTCTTTTTTTATATGTGATTTGTACATTCTAAAACTGATAAAATATTTTTATTTTCATTTAATGACGAAGGACGAAAGTTTTCCACCACCTACTCATTAAAGTGTGACTTGTTTCTGCACCAGGCTTTAGAGGACCTTGTTTTGATTTAACACTTATGTCTTTGTGTGTGCAAACATGCATAGTGTGTTTGCAAAAAAAAATTGTGGTTGCAGCAGTTAGTAATAAAAGACTGACATTATGAGTCACACGAGATGTT
Organism: Galaxias brevipinnis; assembly: GCA_036023535.2. Taxonomy (NCBI): domain Eukaryota; kingdom Metazoa; phylum Chordata; class Actinopteri; order Galaxiiformes; family Galaxiidae; genus Galaxias; species Galaxias brevipinnis. The sequence continues at coordinate 13,910 of JAVQIZ010204709.1, forward strand.
ATGCAAGAGGTTCATTTGTGATAAAGAGACGAACTGAGGTCTAAATGAGCCCACTAAATGCACCAGAACACATGGCACTTAGCATTGAATCTGGAGGGCCGTAGATGTAATGGGTGTAGTGTGCGTGTGTGTGTGTGTTTGCATACAGTATGGAGCAGGCTGTGTGTGTGAATGCAGGATTGATTTATTTCTACAACGCCCAGTAGCTGTGTGATTCAGTGGAGAACATGCAAACACATCATTATAAGAAACACAAACGGAAATGCTTTTTTGTCTCACATCATTTTTCTTCAAAAATCATCTGTATACGTACATATAATATTGCTTCATATCAGTTTTACAAACAAATTTACATCAAATACATAATAAATATAGCTTTTGGGGGGGGCAGTGATTGGTATTTTCATAGTAGTATTTGAGATGATTTCTATTTCTGTACAGTGGGCTAGGTTCAGGGCGGTGTAAAATTGAACAGTATAGAGGGTACCATGGAGACGAGCAGATCTGGAACACCACAGACACTCCTAACACACACCCCTCTCTATAACCTGTAATGTTACACCCCTCTGACCAGGAAACAGCTAAACAGGATGCTTGGGGTGACCCTTGTCTTAAATTTCACTTGGGTAACTGTTACACAAACCCTTAGTGGACCCATATCTCCAAACTATAACTTTTGAACTTTCCTCTTTAATGAAACCATCACTGATAAAGGGGCCATCACTGACAAAGGGGCCATTCCAAACATCCTGTTAAGGCAGCACTGGAATCAGTCGTTAGTTAAGCGGTTGCCTAGGCAGAGTCAGACTGTGAAAGAGTTCCATCATTGAATGTTTCCTATTCCTATTCCTATTCCCTGTTCCCAGGCACCATCAGTTAGAACAAACTAACAGTCACCCTTAGAAGTGAATGGTGTAACTCTTTCATGCTGTGGCTCTGGGGGGGAGGGGAAGGGGGGTGTGGCTTAAGGGTCAGGGTGGAAGTCTTAGGAGGAGTACTCCTCGTACTCCTCAGCGCTGCGACGGCCAAAGTCCATCCAGCCCTGGTAGTCACGGTCCTTTATCCTGTGTGAAGGGCCTGGCCCACTGGCTCTGCTGCTCAGGGACAAGCTCCTCTGGGGGCCTGCTGCAGGACAACACCCAGGGAGAAACAGAGGAAGAGAGTCGGTCAGTGGGACACCCTGGATAGCACCAGGTGGGATAACGGCATGGTACCTTGGACAAATACAGTAGGTTATGCCTGCAAGAAGTTAACCAACACTTGCACAGAAGATACATTCAGCAAACAAAACCATTCAGCATGACGTTTAACAGTGGCCCTTAAAAACTGTTCATATTTCAACTGATTGTTACAGCGTTTGGTAGAACTATTGGCCATTCATACATTACAGATACATTAGAGAAAATTATGAAAACATAGTAGGAATCTTATTTATTTTTAATCTATATATACAGTAGGCAAACATATTTCACATTGAGACTAGAACATTGATCCAGACACGGTCCCACAAAACATTATATGAAACACGAAAGGACAGTACAAATCCAAGAAATACATTTTGGTCTCGAACTAATAGTTTGTGGGAAAAGGAATGTTTCGAGAAGAGACAGATGCACGTGGCAATTGGATTAGCTATTATCTGTGAGTGTTTGTGTGAAAGAGGAGGCTCTGAGGCATGCGTGCAACATCGCACGCTCGTTTCCCAGTCCCTCAGGGACTGACTCTCTCTACCACTCTTTCCTTCTAGTTCTCTCACTGTGCTGATCCAATTTCTGCAGTGCAATACACATCTCACCAACAATCTACCAAGAGAGAATCAAGACGCAGCCTTTCAGCTACTTCTTCATTATCATTAAGGGGATAACAAATGTTTGTCTGTTGGGCACAAGTTGAATGTTAATTATTATATCTACGTAAATTAAAGGCGAATAGAATGTATTTGTATTGGAGGTGTTAGGGTGGCATTTCTTTGTGCTTCCCAGACTGTCTGATGTGTCTGTTGCTAAACAAGCATTGTCTGGGTTGTGAGATGAAGATATGAAAGGACATGTGATGTGGTGAGGAATGAGAAAGGATTTAACTCGATGTGATAGAAGGCAACAACACAATGCCATTTGACACAGCACTTTGGCCTCGCTACTTGTCTTTGATGTGCTTTACTTGTGACTGTTTCTGACCGAGCTGAAAAAAGATTCCGCTGAGTTCCGCACAACCGCCTCGATGGGATGTCTTTTGACTTGTGTCTTCTGACAGTACGCAATGCTGCTACGTCAGCAAGACACGACACGCAGCTGGGTGAACAGAAATGACAACCTAGGACGGCCATTACGGTGTCTGGTTAAGAGAGGAAGTGATAGAAGGAGGGAGGGAGGAAAGGTGTTCTTCAGAGATGTGCCGGTGGGACCGAGGGGCTGTCAGAAACGGATTTTTTTTATTTCAACATTTACGTGTCTATTTGTCTCTCTTCATATCTGCTATTATGTGCATAAATAAAAACAACGGATGAAGAGGTGAAAATATGGCTAGCAGGGTGAGAGTGAGAGGGATAAAGCAGGAAAGGGGCACGAGACGGAGAGGGGGAAGAAAGGAAAGGAGGAATATACTCTCAATCACGTCGGCTGGTTATCCGCCATGTGTGGAACTGACCGCAGGGCAGGGGTCTTTCAGGTTCAATCATCTCCTCTGTCACATCTCTCCTCTTTCATTCTTGCTTCCTTGCTTTTTTTTTGCTCCTGCACCCTTTTTCCCCCCTTGTGTCTTTGCTCTTCTCTTTCTTTAGAGCAGGTGGTGCACCGAAAGCAGGTGGGACCAAACAGCTGGTTTTTAATTAGGACTCTGACTGAACAGCTGGGGCAATGAGTAAAGAAGAAGAGATGTTCTCAACGCCAAGAGTAACGGGGGTGGTGTGGAGTGTTTTTTTCTACTGGCCTACGTTTTTGGTCATTGTGTTGGTGTGCCTAATTTTGCATTCTCTGTGTTCCACATCCAGTTAAACCCCCTGGTTGGCCACTCACCTTTTCGAGATATCAATCGAGCCAACAGCTCATTGAGGTTGGTGTGTGGGTCAGCTTCTTCCTTGGTCTTACTGAAGGAGCTGAGAGGCCTGGCAGGAGGCGCGGCACGGGCCTGGCGCGTGTGCTGGACGGAGTCGGAGGAGGAGGAGGAGGAGGAGGAGGACTGGGGGTTGGCCACCTGTGGAGCCTGGAGGTCAGCCTGCGCCTGGGGCTTGGAGGGCTGGGCAGGGAGGCCCAGGGTGCTGCAGGATAGCATCACCAGGAGGACGCACGCACAAATCCCTGCGTTCATCGCTGGGGAGGACAGACAGAGAAGAGAAGGTGAGGGTTAGGACAAGAGATAGAAGCAATGAAAGAAAAGTCTCGTGATACTGAATTTCTTTTGCCACTTTACAAAATTGCATATTTTCTAAAATGATCCCAGCCCTGCTCATAATGATCGAGTCAGATGTAACCTGTTCTACCAACTCACAAATAAAACAGACTAACAATTAACTAGTATCAGCCTTACAGGAGTATTAGTGATAAGCACCTTATGGGTTGCAGACTACAATGGCAAAGATCTACTTTGGCAAAGCCTTCAAAATAACGTAACAATATCAGGGACTCCCACGGCAGTAACTTTGGTAAAAAACATACCTGCCCTAACTGACCAGGGACTCGTTTCAGTCATTGCAGTATGAGGGAGTCCCACTATAATAACATTTACTTTGATAATCCTTTACTTGACATTAACTGTCCAGAGACTAATAACGGTACAATTGTGATAGATGTGACTTCACCGCAGGAATTACCGAGGGACGTATTCCAATGCATAACGTACCTCCTCCACCTGCCTTAATCTACAATATGAACTGCCAGTGTTATCCATGTAGTGCCGTTGTTAATGCTTTGCTAACACTTGACCAGCGAGACACTTGACCAGCGTAATGGAGGAAGTTTAATGATCCTTAAGTTAATGTGGGGGTTAGAGCCAGTGCTACTATTAGGATTTGACTGGAGCTAGTGGTGCTATTGATATAAATCGTTTTTATTGTTTTTACATATAATAAGATCTAGATATTGACTAGCAAATAGCAAGCAACAACAAAAAAATAATAATCAAGAAAGTATTCAAAAGGGACTTTGAGTTTGGTGAGCTGTGAGAGCTTGTTGAAAATAAAGGCTTGTCCAGGGAGACATGCCAAGGTTACTTTTTGGAGGGAGAACGCTGTTAACATGGGAACGGCATAAATATGACAACGATGAATTATTAACAGAGACAGTGTATAGCTAACCCCCAGAGAGAGGAGTCCCAGCTCTGGTCTGTTCTAACCCCCCCTCCACCGCAGCGCTAATAGCCACCATCAATAATGAATGGGGATGACATAAACAATGAGCAGCAGCCAAATGAATGGAATTAACATGAGCCACTGAGAGGAGGTGGCTCGTCAGACGCAGCTGTGAGGCTGGAAATAAGACATTGTACATACAAAAATAGAGGATTATTTAAATTCAATTGTAAATATATATTTTCACTTTTTCGTATTCATGTGTTAAGGATTAGATGGATTTATTGTTATACACATTATAATATTTATTTCAAAATATAGAACATTTCCAGATAGACCACTCCTCTAAAATAAATAACTATTATCACAACTTAGAAGCTGCAAATTCCTTCAAACTAGCCCGTTACCATTGAAAAAAAGTATATCTATTTCACAACTTAGGAAGCACAAAAAAAAAGAGTTTACTTACCTAACATTCTCTGTGTTAGCCTAACGGAAAAAGACAAGTAGGGAGGTGGAGGCAGAAGTGTGTGGAGATGGTTCCAGCTGTGGCTGAGAGACAACCTTGTGTGTGAGTCTGTTTGGGTGTGTGTGAGATGAAGGAGAAGTCTTTATATGCCCTGAGACAAGGGGCCGGCCCTGGATAGGGGGTAGAGGCTTGCGCATCTCACTGTCTGTTTGCGCATTGCTTCTGACGCAGGTTTCACACACAGACACACACAGATACACAGACACACACACACATTGCTCCGCCACTTTGACCCCACCCTGAACACGCACATAGACAAACATGTAGAGCTGCTTTGCAACACGTAAGGCAAGGGGTAAATGTCACTTCCCTAAACCTCCCACGCTTCCTTCGCCATCTGCATTAACATATACCCAACTAACTATATTTCCAATAGTCAAGCATTCCCAACCCTGGCACACACAAATAGACACACACATACACACACACACACACACACACACACACACACATGTACACACTGAGGGATAGAGATTACCCATTCTTGTAGGAGTTCTTCAAAATCAAGGTTGCTGAGCTCTTTAACATACATGCATCGCTATGACTACATAAGGAAACCTTCCTCTCTGTCATTTCTCTCTGCCTTCTCTTTGTAAGAAAGGAACAGAGACGAATATTAGTACACTCTTCATTAGAACTAGCTCGTCTTTTTTAACAATTACATAACACATGACTTTACAAACTGGACTGTACTGTTACAACCACCATCATCTCTCACATCCTCACCTACCTGTAGTTTTTACAGCAGTACTAAACAAAGGTGGATTTTAGAATTAGGGCCAAATTATTAAATATATACAGTGATTCATTATTGTAGTTAGAAATATAAATAAGCATTAGGATTGTAAATATGCAATGGTAAAGGGATGTTTACCTTCTTTTATATGTTCAATGTCTAACACTCAAACAATTCAAAACATTCGCAAACAATTTATCGCCTTTCAATCTACATTACATGATTGAATATTTCAACAATTAACTAAGGATTTCACTTAGTCTTAGAAAAATTACAGAATTATAATTCCCCGAATTGCAGAATCAGTACTAGATCATTAAAGCAGCCAAAAGTGCAAGATAGACCAAGTAGGACTGCATACACCACTACTTTTAGTGGTAGTATATGTGTGTGTATGTTCTCCACTGATAAACCACTACTTTTGGTGGTAGTATATGTGTGTTAATGTTCTCCATTGATAAACCACAACTTTTAGTGGTCTTATATGTATGTGTATGTTCTCAATTGATGAACCACTACTTTTGGTGGTAGTATATGTGTGTGTATGTTCTCCATTGATAAACCACTACTTTCGGTGTGTGTGTGTGTTCTCCATTGTTCATGCACATTCACCGAGCACATTATTAGGAATTGCTTACCTTTGGAATATTTAGGCAAGCAGCTTCAGGTAATGGGGAAAATAAAACAAATAAAAACAGTAATGACTGTTGGTACCAGACTGGTTTGAGTATTTCTAAAACTGCAGATCTACTGTGATTCTCACCCACGGGTCTCTAGAGTTTAACTTCTGACTGAAACGCCTTGTTGATGAGCCACGTCAGTGGAGAGTGGCCAGCCTGGTCCAAGCTGACAGAAACACTACGCCATCTCAGATGACCGCTCTGTACGAGTGTGACGTGCAGAGAAGCATCTCAGAATACATGTGGAACCTTGAGGCGGACGGGCCACGTCAGGTTTTACTTCTGTCAGCCAGGAACAGAGAGCTGAGGTTGCAGTGGGCACAGGCTCATGTGGAGGACTGAAAACACTTAGTCTGGTCTGAATCTCAATTTCTCCACAGATGGTAGGGTCAGAATTTGGCGCCAACAGCATGAATCCATGGACTCGACCTGTCCTGTGTCAATAGTCCAAGTTCTTGGCAAACTTTGTTAGCACCAATGAGTCGACGCTTGAATGCCACAGCCTATTTGAGTAATGTTGCTGACCATGTGCATCCCTTCATGGCCACTATTTACCCATCTTCTGATGGCTATGTCACAAAGCAAAAGTCGTCTCAAACTGGTTTCATGAACGGGACATGATTTCAGTGTTATTCAGTGGCCTTCCCTGTCCAAAACTTTAATCCAATAGAACACCTTTGGGTT
>JAVQIZ010204712.1:0-19219 GCA_036023535.2 Galaxias brevipinnis
TGTATTAACATCTTTGCTAGCCATGGGAGTTTGGAGTTGGGTCTGTAATTATTTAAGTTACTTGCCCCCCCCCCCCCCCTTTTTTTCTACACCAGTGTAAACGGTATGTCCTGGTGCCAATTGTGCCCCAATAGCTTTACTGCGTTCTTCAAAAGTGAGCATAAACTGATGGTTAAAAGCATCACAAATATCCTTTTTATCAGTAATCAGTTATTAGTACTGGAGTCTAGCATTATTTGCTGGGGTACACAGGATGAAACACTGCCATCACCACTTTCTAGAATTTTGCTCAATGGTTTCCACATTCATATAAACTGTTCAAATAATTTGTAGATTTAGCTATTTTAACCATCTATGTACATGTATTTCCGAGATGTCTAAATGTCTGCCAGTCTGCCTCACAAGCAGTAGATCTAGCTGAAGCTCTAATGTGCTCAACAAATTTCTTAAAAGGCCTCTTATAGGTATATTGAGATCCAGATCTCTTTGTTTGAGTGTCTGTAATACAGCCAACTGGACAGTGATCTCTAAAATCTATTGGGAACACACAGGAATGTGTGCATTTATTATTATTTATTAGTTGAATAATTATAAACATAATTTTGCATCAAAAATATTCTTCGCAAGGTGTGTGTACTGCAGATTTAAGAAAATAGTTTAACCTTGTCAACACTTCGATGGATGAAAGCTCCAACTGCGTGTGTCGTCATTTAGGGACACAAAAGGTTAATCCATTGGTGAATAGTTTTAAAGTAAAAAGTTTACAAAATCAGTGTACCAGTCTGAACACTTATACATCTAACTTTATTTAAAGTAGAAATGTAATGCACTTCAATAAACCCATATAGTAAATAAGAAAATCCTTTCTCTTGGCTCTTATAGCAAGGACATTTCAAAATAGAAACAAGCACGTCTTAAAATAAAATATGCAATCTAAGCCAGCTCTAAACTGGAATAAAAAAATTTTTTAACCACTGGATAAACTATATGAATTATAATATGTATTTAAGGCTACATGCTACAAGAGGAAATACGTTTTTATGGATCTGATAGTGTTTGGGGGCAAAATAGGATAATGGACCGTGCTGTGCAAAATAACTTCCTCCATAAGGATGAACACGGTAGTCCACCATCCTTTACATATCCCTGTCCTATGGTGACCGTCTCAATTGATAGGCTGGTAGCACGGCGAAGGCCGTACATCTCCCATATGCAGCCTACCTGCAATACACCCGAAATGAACTAAATACTACTGCACTGCTCATGCTGTAACTTGATTGCAACCCATTACTTGTGTTTTCGGTGCTCAAAAAGCAACTAGACCCACTGCTGTAACCAGACCTGCAATATCTTCACTGATTAAACCCCGGTTATAACCACCCCCATTGAATCTGGGAATATTATACACATACAATTTTGGCACGGAGCCATAGGAACCATCAGGGTCTAGATGGCACTCCTGAGAGCATCATACCCACATCTATATCAACCCATCCTCTTTAATTTCCTGCGCAGTACTTAGGCGACTGGTCTAAGTTTGCCTTAAAAAATAAAAAAGATGTACATGAATTTGCCAACAACTCGTTAAAATTATATCTGCAAATCATTTTCTGTAGTACAAGTCATGGATTAGCAACCTGAAAATACAAAACCGGGGAAAAAGCTCCTCTGGCCTTTTAGACTATATTCTGTGAGTTACCAGTCTCTGACCTACATGTATTTTACCCATTTATAATACAGGTATGTCCCAGAAGACAGAAATACATTTGCTGACAGAAACCTACATCAAAACACAATAGCAACCTATCCTGGGGTACTTGCCAATAATCAAGCCCTGTTCATGAGTTCACTTTTAAAGGTTGTGTTATCAAGCTTACTGATGGCCTCCATGCCATCTTCCACACATTTCATGTGAACAAAAGCATAATCCATCACTATGTCACACTCAACCACTGGACCACACTCTTCAAACTTGACCTGAAGCTCCTGGTTGGAGCAGTCAATACTTCCAACATGCAGCTTGATGGAGTTTTCAGATTTGCCACAGCCTAATTCCATGTTCATGGGCTGCACATTCAACTCATAGTGGTGGTGATAACAGATGGCTTCTTCAGCCCCCGCCTTTTCATCATCCATACGCACAAAGCCAAAGTTTTGGACAATGTCACATTCTGCAGTCTTGCCATACTGGGAGAAGACGGAACGCAAGTCATTTGTTGTGGTATCCGGTGCCAAGTTCCCAATGACTATTTTCACCATTGATGTAATTCCACTTCAATACAGAAAAAAAGAAAAGAGTTAGATTAAACCTTATTATATATTTGCATTAATTAAATTTATTCTAAAGATTGAGGGGTTACTTTTCCCATAAGAGCTGCAGGTCTTTGCTCCATTATAAAACAACATTTTGGATTTCCCATTCTGTGATGGGGAAATAATTTTTATAATAATATAAATAATCATCTTAGGTGGGAAAGCCATGATGGGATCTCAAGCCAGGTGGTATTGGTTTAAGCAAACCAAATTCATCTACCCTCGTTATCATTGGAGTGATTGGACACAAGTCTACCAACACTTTCAAATCAAAAGACAGCCTGTAGGAAAACATGATTTAAACTGATTTCAAATTTTCACAATAGAAAAGCTGCACTGCTACGCTTACCAAGCTTTACAGGCACTTATATGGTGGCCCTGAGAGGTCGACGCACTGCAATTTAAGGAAACACATGCAAATTAAGAAACAGGACAAATTAAGGACAAATTAAAAACACATGCGCAGCATTTAGAAAACGCTCTGCAAATTAATGTAAATGTTTTCTTAATTTGTGAAGTGTTTTGTCTATTTGCATGTTTTCTTAAATTGCAGTGCATTGGCCTCTCTAGTGCCATCAGCCCACCAAACTGCTTGGGTTTTACAATTGCCTACTAACCCATTACCTCGTGTTACGCCTGCATTGGTAAGCCTGGGATGCCAATTTAGTGGATTGTTCTCGATACAATAAAATGATTAATGCGTCTACTCTGTCTTGCACGAGTAACGGTCGTAGAATCTAAATGGAATCCATTTTTTATCTTGGAGTTATACATAGGTCATTCGGCCAGACATTCATCAGTACTTGGCATGCAATTAAAGCTCGTCATACAATAAAAGTGGGTAAATAATATAACTTTATTAACTACATATTCCTACAAAATGACTGCATACCATTTAATTCAACACCGTTCTAAAATAGTTACGGCAGATTAAAGAGACAGGGCTTCAGGACTGTTTTGCTGTTGGGCTAAACGATCCCTTCTTGAGTAACGCTCTAAACCGCTCCCAGTCTTGATCCAGTTATCGCTGGGTAGCGCCGTAGGAATTAGCCTACGACGTATTGGTTAGCAAGCAAATTGCTGCGAGTCTTGGTATTATCTGACAAATTCCTCCACGATAGTAAAATGTGTTTTACTATCACCCAAACCATGAAGCTAATTCGAATAATGTAATAATGGACCGTTCAATAACTTCAATTTGAAATCTGGCAATGTGATGTGCAGAATCCCAGAATGTGAAAGACAAGCGAACCATTTGCTTTGCTCTGTACGTGGAGAAAATGAACAACGATTACAAATCAAATACAATATTTTAATAAAATACACACGAAACCAAAATATTTTGGTTTATTAAAAATCATATGCATGAAACACATTTAACTGTAGCAGATACAAACTGAACTGAAAATAGAATTTGAAGCTGACAAAGCAAGGCACCCCAAAAATGTATGACAAGCGCCTAACTGATGTAGAAGCCCTGAGTTAAGTTATGCCACTAATTTTGTCATAACAGTGTCTGCTGCTACTGTATTGCAGGTATGCACAGACTAGCCTTGCACATAAAAAAAGGACCATCATTTTAAGAAGTTGTAGTTCTCCAAACTAAACAAATGTTTTTAGTGGACACCTTACACTGTCTCTGTTAAGATAGTGCAGGTGTCAAGTCAATTTCCAAGGCCCATACATATTTATGTCAATTAAATCTTCAAAAACAAACCAAAAAATAAACAAAGGAAAATGTTATGGAAGAGATAACAGACATACAAAGCACAATCCTACTTAAAGTGGCATTTTGCTGCTTTGAGGGAGAATTTCAAGCCAGGACAAAATGCAAAATGTTTGACTGGTTTGCAGCTTTTTGAGCTGTGAACAGCAAATAGTCATTGAAAATTGGCTAAAACAAAATTCTCTGAAACAGATGAAGTTATGTATATTTAACTAGTCAACAGAAAATCAAACCCTTGATAATTGAAACGGAAACCATTATCTACAATCTGGCAACTTACACATGCACAACTCAGAAAACTGTAAATGGTTCATAAAGAAAACGGGTTAATAATTAAGAGGATAATACAGGACTGAAAAAACAAGTTGAGTGCCTTAATGGTAAGCTTAAACACCACACTTTATGGACACCAGCGTGGCTAAAATTGACAATCAATCATTGATGTTGAAAAGTAAAAAGAAAAAAGGTATGTGCACGATAACATGGATTGATACATTGGTTGAGGACTATTCATTTGCAGGTAACTGTCACACAGATGCACGTCAATTTCCGACCTAATTGATTTTACAACATAACCTCCGACATTTATGTGAGTCGCCACGTAGCTTGATGTAACCATGCAGGTCGGAGGAACGACGGCAAAGGTAAAGTCCGGTAGTTCACATACACACCTAGAAGAAGAGCAGAGCATTTGCTTTTTTTTAGAAACGAGGTTAAGCGTCACGATTTCCAGCGGTTTCAAAGAGTACCGCTGAGTGTTCATTAAAAGGGGCTACTTCCACCGTTCATGTCTATTTTAAACCGATAAGGGCACATGCTCCTTTTTGCTCACCTTGACATTGTGTAGCTTTAGTAAGCATAGCGTGGACGTTCAGCATAGGGGTCCTTAGCCCGCGGAAGAGCGTAGGAAGTACTTCTGGAGGCTGACATAGGAGACAGACGCGAACGCTCATAGGCATAACTCGCTGAAGCGACTGGGACTCGTCTGATTGGGCTGCGGTCTCGTGCGTAGTAAGATGCAGTGGCCGCCGCCGCCGCTGCTGCTGCTGCTGGGGCCAGTGGCCGCCGGTCATATGGGTCTAAACTGGAAGAGAGCCTTGAGAGAGAGGAAGAAGGAGGAGGGGGAGGGGGAATGTAGGACAGGCGGCGATCTTCGAAATAGCTAGCGCCAAATGGGCGTGCTCTGAACTTCTCATAATAGTCAACACTGGTGTAACGGTCACGCTCATAGGGGGATGACCGCTCAAGATAGGAGGTTGGTGCTCTGCTAGTGAACCGTTCCCTTAACTCATTGTATTCTCGAGACCCATAGCTAAGCCTGCGCGGGGGAGGTGGTGGCCCACCTAGATAACCTGCCCGACTATACTCAGGACCACCCATATAATCAGCTGGTGGGGCTCTTGGCATCCCGTAGCCACCCCCCCGGCCATAACCTGGGGGACCTCGTGGGAAGCCCCTGCGACCCCTCATGGGCCCGTCACCGTGGCTACCGTTCCGACCGACTGGGCAGTCTTTCGACCAGTGACCCTGTTTCCCGCAGACATAGCATCCGGTTTGATCTCCCATTCCCGGGGCAGTGCGAAGCCGACTGGTGGACAGTTGTACGCTCATCAGCTTGCCTTGTGAGGAGAGAGAAGACACGCATGAGACGGTTGCTATTTGACACGAAAAGCTCTACACGACTACAAAGCAAGGTCAACTATCTTTTTACGGACACGATTCAATCAGCGCAGCAGACACCACCAGCAGCCCACGTTACGCCATTGCTCAGATAAATGATGAAACAATAGCCTTGGTAAAACACGGCGAGAGATTTTCACTCAAGTCTTACAAGTAGTTTACCTTCGGTTTATACAATTATGGCATGATTGCAATTATTTTTTAAACATCAAGAAAATAACCGAGGCTATCTTTTACTCGTTACGTGACCTCTGCCGTTTACAGAGTCCCAATTCGTATTTACGGACAGAACAGACTATACGTTCTCCCCTGCTTGAGCGTTCACCTTGAAAGGCTGTGTTGTCCAGCTTACTGATCGCTTCCATGGCATCATCGACATGCTCCATGTGAATAAAGGCATAGTCTTTTACTATGTCACACTCAACCACAGATCCAAACTCCTCAAACTTGGCCCGCAGATCGTCCGCACTGCAGCCATCACCGAGGTTGCTCACATGCAGCTTGGTGGTGGATTTTGGTCTCCCTTTGCTCATTTCCACATTCATAGGTTCTCCATTTAACTCATGATGGTGGAGGTTTCGAATGGCCTCTTCAGCTTCAGACTTACTGTTCATGTGTACAAAGCCAAAGTTCTTGACAATGTCACATTCTGTAATTTTACCATACTCTTCGAAGAGTTTACGCAGCTCTTCAACTGTCGTGCCCGAGGCAAGATTGCCTACAAAGATTTTCACCATCTTCAAATCACAACTGGGGTCACTCCTGCAATAGAGACAAAGTTTCGTCACTCAGTGGCAAATATATCCATCGACCTTCTGTTCATCTTTCTACACCTAGCTGGCTTAAAATTACCGGGATAACATAAATATGCAGATAAAGTGGAGGAGACCAAGTTACTACCTCAGTAAATAGTTCGGTTAAGCCAGGTGACGAAAAATAGCAACAAAATCAAACCAATCGTTTTGACCAAAACTCCAAAGCCAAAGGCTACAGAAACAAGTACCGTCAAACAAGCCAAGATCTAAACATGTCCAATATTTTCCATAAGTACCTTAAAATTTCAAGGAAACTTAGGTTTATCTAACGTATGCCGAAACACGAGATAGCACTAACTAGTAATACATTCGCTTATCTAAGTAAAGTTAGTAGGAACGAAACTGCTCGCAAGCTAGCCAAGCTAATTACGAGCATGTGACGTTAGGCTGTACTTCGCACATTAATTCCACTACACAGAACAGCTGATATACAATTATTTAGGTCATATTAACCACCATTTTGGTCATATTAACCAATACCTTAACGTTATGACGATAATTTAAGTTTTTGTTTTAAAATAACCCAGTATCTTACCTTAACCAAGATATAGATTACAAGGCCCCGAAAAGCCAATGAATGAACAGTGAAATGGCGCCGCTCGCTCACGGATTGTGACTTTACTCGGAAGTATGACGCACTGTTAATGACGGAGTATAATATGGACAACAGAGCCCCCTTTAGGACACGCCATGAAAACCCATTTCCTCTTCAAATGTGTGCTCTGTAAAGGGCCACTGGACCAGGATTTATCCTAAAATAATTTTGGCACAAACAAAACATTGTGAAAACCACAAAAACTAAACACATAAAAGGAGGAAAACCGTGATGTCGGTAAACATTCCAATTACTATTTAGTTTAAAAGCTTTCATTTTCATTCTTTATGTGCCTGCGTAACTGGTTCAACTTGTCATTCAAAACATTTACATTATCAAGTTAATGTCTGACTTCAGTTCAGATAACACAAAGGGTAATTTCTGCCGCGTTAAATCGAAGAATACAATTTTCACCATGTCATCTGGCTCACAATATTCCAAAATGCATATTAACACACTATTCTTATAAGAAAAATACATTGTTATTTTCAAGTATCATCCATGGATGATTTTGTATATTTGGTCCCACAGTCATGACAATCAAACATTGCTACATTGTTTTTATTTATTATAATTATCGTCTTGATCACACAGTTGAATTACCTTAGTATTTTAAACGAAACAAATCGTCAACTTCATGATATATTTCTACACCTGTTGGCATATGTTTAAGTGAATGGGCCATATATAACATCCAACTTGGTATAGTGTTGAGCAGCAGTTTTAAGTTTGTGTTTGTCAGTAGCTTCATAAACATCCGTTATCAGTTAGTGTAATTCATAGAGATCAACAGGACGGATATCAGGACACAAAGGTGTGGTAATTGTGTGTGTCAACAGTGAAAATCTCGCAACTTGAAGTTTTTTGTACTAATCTATTTACATTGCAGCGTTCCAATCACCAAGTAACAGTCCAGGGGACAGTCTTGTCTCATCTCAATAATTTAAGGTTCTGTTGATGCAGGTCAATCTTCAATGGTAGAACAGCTTTGCACTCTTCACTATTTAATTATGCTGTATCACCATCATTCCTCCTTCCAATATGCACTTTCTTTGTTTCTCCTTTCTTTCCTCATTCATCAGTAGCTGCTTTCATGTCCAGTGAGAATATAGAGGTTACTCATAGCCAAAGGGTCTTCTGTTGGGGTGCTCTGAAGTACTATGTCCCTGTACAAGTAGCAGAAGGCATAAATGCATTAGAATTTTAAAGAATACAGATAAACATTTCCATAATATGAAAATAGTTTAGCTATTACTTGTCTTCAGGGACATACCGGTTTGTCCCCAGAACCTTAAATACTCGAGTTTCATCTGTAATCTCTTGTGTGACCTGCAAATACATTAGCCTTTCTTGACAACAGCAATGAAGCAATTTGCCTTTAAATTATTAAATTAAATTAGCTAACAATGGGATTAAATGTTTAAGTTTTTCAGGAATTGTGATACTAACCTCATTTGAATGAAGACTCATCCCTTTAAGACCATGCTTCCAAAAAGCAAGAACACTGTCCTGTAAACAAACTGTACATACAATTTCAATCAGACATACATACCTATAACAGAAAAACTCAAACTAAACAAAAAGCAATACTTAATGCTATCAAAAGTGTACCTAGCGTTTCAATGGGAAAGTCAAACACAGTTTCAGAAGCCAACTCTTCGGACGGAAGTCCTTGTAGGTTCACAATCTTCATAGTTTCTACAAATCATATTAACATACAGTTCATATAACCAATTATCTGGAAAACATGGCTGCCAATGTATTGCTGCAGTAATGTTACTCACTTTCTAGTGCAATTAGGACTGTGTCTCTGTCCAGCTGTGTTACCTGTACTGCTCCCACAGTTCTCCTCTCTGTGCAGTGAGAGAGAGAGATGTAGCGTCAAAGTGGGAGAGAGAAAAATTGAACAAAAACGAAATAATCAAAGACAATCCATACAAAATGGTAAAGCAGAAATATATATATGTATTGGTTGGGGGGGCGGGGGGGGGGTAACAAGAATAATAGCTTTGTCCTACCTGGTGAAGTATTGGGCGTGCCATTTAACTCTATGATATCAAACTTGAGCTGCCGGTTAATCAATGGTTTGCCAGAATCTGTGCTGGACTCTCTCACCCCTACACAGAGCTGTGGAAACTCATCAGTCACTAAGACTAACAGCTCAAAAATAGGGAGTTGGTCTGGGAGGCTCAGTCCTATATGCTGAAAGCAAGAAAAAAGAACATGCAAATTGATAAAACTGTACATGCAAAAGTTATATGGATATTTGTAGTTGTGCTGGAAACTTCACCTTCAACTGCATGAACTTCTGTAGAGGCTCATACCACAAGAGCAAAACTAGACCTGACGGCACAGCCCCACACAGGAACGTACTGTCTGTGTATGGGTTCCGGGCTGAAAGAAAGAAAATAATAAATAACAATATCTTTATTCCTAACAATGTTACAAACTGCTGTAACAACAACAACAACCCAACATTTCATAATATAAAACAAATAAAATAAAACACAAATGACAAAAACTTTGAACACTAAATAACAAGTAAACATAGAGAATATTATTATCTCTCTCAGTCCACCATGTCTCCCATCAAGTCCCTCTATATCTCTAGAAAGAGATGATCTATTATCTTCTGACAATTAATCTATGAGTATGGCAAGAGTGCGTGGAGCAGTGGGGCGTATTCTACTTACCTACGCTGCACCTCCGACAACCTTTAGTATCTTGAATCTTCACAGTTACAGCATATTTCCGACTGGTATAGAGAAATAAAGACATTCACTATGAAGGATGACCATACCAAAGCCAGAGCTGCTTGCCTTTCAGCAAATACTGGAAACAATGAAAAGGTGTCGGCTAGCTAAACAATATGAGGCCTGTGGTGTTTCAAACCGTCTATATTCATTATGTATCTGTTAGGCCTGAGCAGACAGATTAGGATGTGCCCTACCTCGGACCAATTCTCTCTGTGAGTCGGTTGGTGCCGAGAGATAAGCTGCCCTGTTTCTTTTGCAGATGACCTCTCTGCTCAAACAAAGCTGTCAGGCTGTGAGAGTAAAGCTGAGAGGACTTCCCTGGAGGATTGGATTGAAAAAGAGTGATGGTTATTGGAAGAATGATAGAAATATAAAAAAATAATACGCATAGACACACATAGGCACACGGTGGCTCAGTGGTTAGCACTGTTGCCTCACAGCGAGAAGGTCCTGGGTTCAATCCCCACCTGACCCAAGGGTCTATCTGTGTGGAGTTTGCATGTTCTCCCTGTGTTTGCGTGGGTTTCCTCCGGGTACTCCGGTTTCCTCCCACAGCCCAAAAACATGCAGATTAATTGGTGACTCTAAATTGCCCATAGGTGTGAATGTGAGTGTGAGTTGTTGTCTGTCCCTATGTCCCCTGTGATACACTAGCGACCTGTCCAGGCTGTACCCCGCCTCTCGCCCTGTGTCGGCTGGGATAGGCTCCAGCCCCCCTGCGACCCTGCATAGGATAAGCGGTATAGCTAATGGATGGGAGGGAGGCGTAATCCTACCCTTAACTTTTGCCCACCAACAACCCATTTTGATGCTCGGATTATTACTTCCATGGCCATAGTAAATGCCAAGGGTGAGATTGTACATCCAGCCATGATGCCAATCTCCAGAGGCTGCCATTCAGTGGTAAATGTCAGTGTATCGAAACACAATTGAATGTCCTGAAAGTATGTCTTAACCAGGTAGAAAATTGGTACCTTAAAAAACTCAAATGCAGACCACAAAAGCTTGTGAGGCACAGACCCAAATGTGTTTGCCAAGTTCAGGAAAATGACATGAAGGTCCTTTTTCTGACGTTTTGCCACTTGAATTTAGTGCCAAATCATGCTAGTGTTCTCCAGACACCCGGAGAAGCCTGAAATGCCTGCTTTCTGTACTGAGGTATCTATTAACTAGTTCTTTGTAAGGTGTTCGCTCAGTCTTTGTGCTACTACGCTAAAAAAAAATTCCCCTCAAATTGGTTTGAACTCGCTAATGTCTAGAATCTTTCTCTTTCGGAATCAGTACTCCTCTGGCTCGACGCCATGATCTGGGAATAATTTGTTTTTCCCATGCTAGCTTCAGTAGTTTCCAAAGGATATGTAGGACATCAGGTGCATTTTTATACAGTCTGTAAGGTACTCCGTTAGGTCCTGGTGCCGATGCTGCTCTTGCACGTCTGACTGCATTTTCCACAGTTTTCCATTTTGGAGGGCTGGTGTCCATTTGCTCTACTGGGTCCTCTATTGGTGGAATATCTGTGGGAACTGTGAATTCCTCATGCACTTTTTCATCTGTGTGAGTTTCTTTTAGGTGGGACTCCAGTTCCTGTTTGGTTCCATCTTTTGCTTTGTTGAACAAGGACTTAGTAAACTTGAAGGGGTCTTTGTAGAATTGACTCCGTGCGAGTTCTCTTTTCTTTCCGTTTCTTAGGTTCTCGGCTCTCCTCAATGTTGACAACCGCTTCTTTAAGCTGTTCTACAAGTCCTTAATGCCTGCCTTTTCTGATTGAGACGCCTTTTTCCATTGCTTTTTTAATAGCCTTCTTTCTTTAACTAGCTTGATGATCTCGTTGCCTCCTGGATTTTCTTGGTTCCACCTGGGGTTTTTTAAGTTTCTCCAGTAGCCCAAATCTCTCCTTTCCACAATCATATATGATATCCCCTATTTTATCTAGGTTCCTTTCCACTGTGCCCCTTAGCTGTTCAAGTGTCTTTTTTAAGTCTATGTTAATAGAGCCCCAAACATTCTTTTCAGGGGCTGATGGCCACTCTACTTTAGGTTTTTGGTCACTGATCTTCTCCTTGGAGGTTTTTTGTGCCTGATTGGGCTCTACCACCTTATCCCCTTGTCTTTCGGTGCTTGTCTGTGCCACCTCAGTGCTGGAGTTGTTGATGGCCTGCGGACTTTGGTTTGTGTCCATAGATCATTGTTAAAAGGCATGTCATTAAACGTTCACATCAAACTGAGAGCAAGAATTTGTGTCAATGTTGTATACTAACCGATTGCAATTAATCAAAATTATGAAACCCACTACTAAAATGAAGCACTTGTAATGAGCCCCAATTAAATAACGTGGTGTAATCTTGTTGCTGTTACATTTTACATTTTAAGATTATAAATTACCTTGTAGAATTGACTGGTATGATAATTTGTAAAAACAAAAACAAAATTCAACCAAATTAACAAAAAAATATTGATAAAAATATTTTACAGTATACAGACACCCAAACATTTTTTTATTTGAGAAACAAACCAATTTAATCATTCTTGTATTTCGGAATAAAATCAGACTTGTGTGGACACCCAAGGGATGAAACACAATCATTGAAGATTGCCCATATGTGAAAGAAAAACATCACAGAAAGTACATGAATTATCATAAAAGTTTCAAAATGTGCAACTCGCAGCTACACAACCAAGTATTACTATATCCGCTGCCACCTGATTTGAGCATCTTCTGGGGATGTATGGTTACTAAAAGGAATGACATACCCATCAGTTCATCTTGTGCCATTTAATAATCAAATGGTTGACAATCCGACTTTAAAATATGTACAAAAAACATTTAAAAATTATATTTTCTTAGTCAGAGGATGCCAATGAGCAATCCAATAAGCCCAAAATAGCTTAAAATGAATACAGAAGTAATCAATTAATTGGTTACTTATTATATTTTCTGTTACAAAAGTTGTCATGGGTACCTAACTAGTCACAAAAACTGGGTTGTATGGTATTTTTTCAATGCTTGTTTTCACCTGTCTGACAAACAGTCTGTGTTCTTGTTAGTCATGCTTGAGGATCAGACTGGAATATGGTTTGATATTGCTTCACAGGAATTTAGAATATTCCATATTAACTCATACTATTCTATTGAACATTGACAGGCTTTTTTTATGAAGCACCAATCAAACATATATTATGCCCATTAGTAGAAAACATTGGTAAAGTAAACAATCTTTCCCTGAACACTTTTGTGGTTAGTCATATTCCCTAAGGTCTTACAGCTGCCGCTGTTAAGTAATATTTATGGTATGCGGTTTTATAAAGCTAAATCATCTGACTTATTAGTTTATTCTCTCTGATTTATTGGAACAATTTTGTAGGTAGGTGGTTTGTGCTGGGGTGTTACAATACAAACAATATTGGTACTTTCCTTAAAAAAACATTTGGTGTGGGTGTTGCTTTTCAGAGCACTTAAGAATCAGCTTTATATATGAAAGATAAGAATAGATTACTGCATCATTTACAAATAAACCTGGATAGACATTAGCAAGCATCTGGCAAATCAGAATTACTTGACAAGGTAGCCTATTTCCGAAAATTTGCCATGTTCTACTGGAGTGTAGTCCGCCAGTGTAACACATTTTCTCCTGAGAGAGGATTCACTATGGGTACACAACTACAGAAATTGGGCGAACAGAAATATATTTGTTTTATATTTATATACATTATTAGCAGAATGCAGATTTACTCTGAGAGTTACAAAAATACATGAAAAAAATTAAGCATGTTTAAGGAATTGATGACGCGTGAAGCATCATATGAGTCATGTGAGGAGTCTCAGCCATAAATTTAAAGGTAATAAGATACAGTGGGAGGGAGGGATATGACTCACTTACCTCTATTAGGCAAGGCCCTAAGGAAACCAACAACAGTATTTCAATTTGTCACATGACCCTCTGTAGACCTTTGGAAGCACTTTTTTGCTGTCTTCTCCACAATGATGCAGCTCCATCATCTCTCTCCACAAAATTGGACTGAAAACATATTTTTCTGTAATTTTGAGTAAAGTTAAATATTTAGTAAAAAAAAATTCAAATGCAAATGTTGCCTTGAAGTAACATTGTACCATTACGGAATGGCAATTTGTCTGTGTGTGTGTGTGTGTGTGTGTATTTAGGCTTTTTATCTTGTTCAAAAGCATAGCATCATTAAAATATTTTATTTTTATCTCTAAAAATGGACCTTGATACATTTTATTATGTTAATTGTAATAAAGTTCAGGATATTACACTGTATAGTCTACTATGTCAGGAAACACACATACTGAAACACTGTACTCTGAAAACCCAAAAAAATATGGGGGTGAATAGTGGTAAAGTGGGACACTTTCTGATAATTTACCTTCTGCGTCATTTCTTATTATGATCCAAATGTCGTAGCCCCTCATATGATGCTATTCTGGATAGCTTAAGAGCTCTACTATAAAGTAATATTACACTTAGGATGGATGACTCTTCCTCAAACACACATTGACCCGAAACCAAATTTTTAATGGCACTACTGTCAAACTGGGACACCTTTATTAGTAAACTGGGACACTCAAAACACATTAAATTGATAGCTATTTCAGTGTAGGTCTAATGAATTAACGCAATAATAACGTAAATAACAACAATAAACATCCCTTTTTGAAATCACTTTTTTTAAAGGAAGGATGCACAGCAGTACTCACACCCTCTTTACCTCACCCACTCACAATTTTTGGTATTGCGTTTAATTTCTTTTAGATCATTTTAAATTTAGAAAATAACCTTCAAATTATTATATGTTCATAATTTTTTTGGTTATAATTCATTTCACACTGAAAACTATCAGGTCAGAATTGTAAAAAAACAACAAATTACACTCATATTAATCTCTTTTTTTTTGTATACAATTTTGACATTGTCCCAGTTTGCCAATACGATATTGGTAAAACTCGGAAAGTGTCAAAATTGTTAAAATATAATAAAAAATAACAAAAAAAGATATGAATGTGAAAATGTCGTTTAATTTTTAAATTATGTTTACTTGGTCTATTTTATGACAAAAAAAAAACTTTTTTAGTTTTTTTACCAAGTGGCATCATAAAGTTAAAAATAGAGGGTTGAATATATATATATATATATATATATATATATATATATATATATATATATATGAAAAAAAGTATAATATATAAAGAAATCACCCATATAGTTAAGCAAACATTACAATAAATTGACATTGATATTTGTTCATATGTCTGTTCATGTGACCCAGGAAGTATACTTTGTGTACATCCGGAAAATTGCATCATGGCCGCGTCCTGGTGACCCGTGTTCTGTTATTGGCATTTCTTCCCCATATCGAAGTTAACACAACTACGCTGCAAAATTATGACGAAAGATTTTGTGAAATGGAATAAAAGAATGTCGATTGTGTATGCCATTGGTGTATGGTCTATGCTTGGCTCATACGGGTATTATGTGTACACGCGTGGCGACGAATATCTTTTCAAAAAGTCAGGTACAATTTCGTTGCTATCATTCAAGATGTGTTCAACATCGTTTTGTCTTTCGTTGCAATTTATTTTACAAATCTATTAGTATCTAACTGTGTTAGACTGTTAGCCATGTTTCATAAAAACATTTTTTTGTCTTCTACTGCAGATATAGAGGAGCAGCCCCCCAATCCAAATGAAGCGGTGTTCGAGACTTCACACACTAAAACCACTATTGTATATAAGGATAACTTTGTGCCTTATTCGACGAGAATTGTTAATTTATTCCAATTTTTAATTGGAGCAACTCCAACAGATGATCAAGACACCACAAGGAAATGACGGACAGAAGGCCCACTTTGAAAAGTATTATGCTGGGACATGGACAGTGCAAATTTGTGCAACTTCGCAAAGAAAACATTTTGTCAATTGATTGATTATTAGATTTTTCACTGTATACAATAGCCTACAAATAATGGTCTATGATGTAATATAAACTATATTGGTCTTTATAACATTTTCTTTTTCAACGAGCCCTGTCTAATGAATTAAGTTACAAATCATGTCTGTTTGGTTTTGCCAATAGCCTTTTCCAGTCGTGTAGGCCTATGTGTAGCTTTGACGTATCATTGAAACATGGTTACCGAATAAAGTAAGTTCCAAATTGAATACTTGAAATATTCAATAGGCTACACTTGGCTGGTAAATACCATTTGATTTGTTTATTGGTTTATTTTGTAAACCTCGTTGTAAAATTGCATGCAGGGACACCTTGCTCGAGTTCCTACCATTTATGCATCGCCATTCTTTTATTTTGATGGGTCGAGATTAAGAATCAATGATAGCAGGACACATTACTATTGATAGTTTAATACCGCGTTGTACCAGAAGAGGGAAACACCACCAGTTTTCCGTTTTGTCAGTCGGAAGTTGCATGAGGATCTGCACAGAATACCAAAAACAATGAAAGCAATCATTCAGAGGGTTACTCAAGCAAGTGTGACAGGTAAGGTGCTGTTTTGAAATGATGAAGGCATACATGTAATACACATTTTTCAAATATCTAACTTTGTCAATGTTGCCAATGAATGAAAAAGTTATCGTCTAACTTGTGTGTTAGCAACTAGCCTAGCCAATGTGTTGCAATGTTAAGGTAGCTATACGTGTAGTTGCGAAGTTATGCTTTGCACAACGACTTAATTTTTATTATTTTATTCGGACTTGCCAAAACAAACAAACATACACACCCGTTCGGGCTGATGACAGTAAATGCCGATTTTTTTGTCTGCGTGGTTTCACATACTGTCAAACCTCCTGTGTCACTTCTTTACAGTGGGAGAGGAGCAGATCAGCTCAATAGGAAGAGGACTTTGTGTGCTGCTAGGCATATCTGTAGAAGACACCCAGAAGGATGTTGACTACATGTGAGTGTGCTGCATGCTCATCCAATTTCAGATCAAGATCATAATGGTGCTTTGTAACTAATTGATCGTTTAATTTGTTTATTAAACTTAGGTTATTGTGGATATTAAGCTCTATTCAACGAGCCACCCATCTTCTGCTTACCTGCTGCACTGTCTGTACACATTATTTGTTTTAATCCTCTACCACCTAGGGTTCGAAAGATCCTCAACCTACGGCTGTTTGAGGATGAGAATGGTCGTGCATGGAGCAAGAGTGTGATGGACCGGGAGCTGGAGGTGCTCTGCATCAGCCAGTTCACCCTCCAGTGCATTCTAAAAGGCAACAAGCCTGACTTCCACGCCGCCATGCCCGCTGAGCTGGCCCAGCCCTTCTACAACCACATTCTGGAGACCATGAGGAGCACTTACAGGCCTGAACTCATAAAGGGTAGGTGGTCTAACCCAGAAACTTTTTGTGATGCAAGTTGAACAGTTGGATATGTGAAGTGCTTTCGAGGAGAGAAGGGACACCTTCTGGTGCTGTGCCTCTCTACGGGGTGCAGGGTCCTAATGCTCGTCTCTTCCATGTTGGGATCAGCGACCCTACAGCCCTCTGCCTCTGTGGATGAATTTACTGGCCTCTTGTTCTGGTGTGGGCTGGTGCTGGGGGCCTCATGCATGGGACGGTGCAAAGGCGGGAGGTGGGGCTTGACGGTGGCGGTGACGGTGGGAGTGAATTAGGGCAGCCCACTGGGGAGCAGGTGAGGAGAGCACCGTGTCCCAGCGAAGGGAATGGAGGGCTCCCTAATTAGCCCTCTCCGTCCCCTCCTTCTCCCACCACTGTCCTCCCCCCTCCAGAGAAGAAGCATGATGATGCAGCAGTTTTCCACCTCTGCACCCCACTGCCTTATTGTGCAGATGGGGCCATTAATCTAGCGGAGCTGGCCAGGGAGAAAAGAGAACACTTATGTTTTTTTTATTAACTCCCTGTCCCCTCCCTATCTTTCTGCCACCCACATCCTCCTCCTTGTCCCCATTGTATGTCTATCTGGGGCCTCAATGAAATATTGATAGAGATCAATATGCGCAAACTCCTGATTCATGATGTGTGGCTATTACTGGAGGGAGTGGTAACAATGGTCTTTGCTGTTGAACAACGTGTTTTTCTCCCACGTTACTCCCATTTTCTCTTCTTCTACTGTTTCTTTCAGACGGGCAGTTTGGTGCCTACATGCAGGTGCACATCCAGAATGACGGCCCAGTCACCGTTGAGCTGTCGTCCCCCACAGGCCCCACAGATCCCAGACAGGTAGATCACCATATTACACTGGCAGCATGAAGTGGGTGATAAATGAACCATTAACCACGCGGTGCTATAGTCAGTTTTACGGATTAGTTTCAGCATGTGTCATTCTCCGTCTATTTGAAAACCTATCTCTCATTTTGGTCCCGTTTGAAAACCCCTGCACTTACCACTAGGTGGCAACATACGCCCTAGTTCATTCTCTGGCGCTTTGATCAACGTCGTAACGAAAGCAGGCACACCACTTTAGCATGTAATTAATAGCTTCCCAAGAGCAGAACAAATACTTAAAATACATTATAATCCTATATCCTTCACTACCAAAATGGCTCCATCTAGCGGGTGCTCATGTGGCGTTCCTAATGGTCCAATTGATGTCCAGCCTGTTGCCTCAGCCTCCCTGCAGTCAAGCTGAAAGCCCTCTGATTGACTCAGCCCAGTTTGGGAGCGTTGTTGCCGGGAGTGAGAAGTGTGTATGCGTGGGTGATGGCTGATTGACACAGCCAGAGGAGGGGTTGGGGGAAGGGCCCCTATCGTCTCACCCTGCGGGGCTCCCATCATGCCACCAGCCTTTAGCCCACTCTGTTGCCTTGGCAATGGGCCCCGTATGCTCCTAGCTTCAGGTCAAGCTGGGAATTCTGGCCAACGTAAGTGATCATGAAACATTCATGCTCGGTTCATGGCCATTTCAATAAGTAGGCGTGGCATAGGCAAACCTGCTCATTGTCCTAGTAGCGCTGACCGCATAGCTGTGTAGCCCTCACCATGTATAATGGTTATAACATATTCCGATTAGAACCAAGAATTTGAATCTTTGCCAGCCCCTTCAGATCCTGTCAGTCTATCACTCTCGTCCCGCGCTGTATTCCTGAATGGGATTCTGGTCACTTTTGTGGAACTCTGCCAGCACACTAATACTACGGCTTTGGTCGTGCTCCCCTTCGGCCATCTTGGCTAGTCGACCCAATAGATTGGTGTTACGCAGTCCTCAGGACTTCATCGCTGTCTGTTCTGGATGTTTAGTGGTCGAGGCCGAGGAGCCAAAGCCACTACTGGTCGCGGGGGGGGGGGGGGGGGTGCTAAGCCTGTGGGGACTCAAAAACATCCTGGCCCCGCCGTTACACT
>JAVQIZ010204725.1:0-10716 GCA_036023535.2 Galaxias brevipinnis
GCTCTCCTCAAAACAAACGCCTCTCTGTCACTGTGCGTGTGTGTAATGTTTGTGTGCAAGTTGGGCGGGGCCTGCGTGTGTGACTCTGTCTATGAGGGAGAAAGGAAAGCGCTGCGCTAATACAAATCTCATTTTGGCCGCGGCGGGAAATTGACTTGACAACATAATACTCGATGTTCACGATGTGGTCATTTACGACATCGCATGTAGTGCAATCCATGATGTATCGTGTAAACTCCATATATCGCCCAGCCCTACCTCTGGACCTGAGAAACAGGTTCTGTGTGGTTATGTTGGTCACACTTTGCTGACGAGGATTTCAACGTCCACAAACACAATCAAAGGCTTTCAAACTACAGGGATGTTCCCGATGTTTAGACTACACACTGCTTCCTTCACCCGGCCTACCTGGCTTGTGTGTGTTATCTCTGTCCATTTGGCCATTGTGGAGAATGGTCAAATCTTCACATTGTCTTGTACAGGTTGTGTATTTCAAGCGGCATCTGCTTCACAATCGTCAGAAGTTAAGCATAAAACTGCACTGCGGATCGACCCTCTACTCTACAGTCTGTGTGTAGTGTACCCTATGGATAATTGAAAGGAGTACTGGCGCCTGTCCTCAGAAAGCCGTTGAAAATTCTGTATGTTCTGTAAGGGTGTCTGCTAAGAGCCCCCCAGCCTGACTGTTGTTTTGTCTGATGGAGGGGCCCAGAGGCAGGGCACAGGGATGGGGGAGGGGGGGGGGGGGATTACTTTGAATTGTTGGCCTGGCAGTACGTGTAGCAGGGGGAGCGATTGATGTTGCTCATGCTGAGGCTGAGGACTGCCTGTGGCCGTGGTCCAAACTCGACTCTGTGCTCATCTTCAGATTACAGCATGCACTTTCAACTCTGCTCCGGTTCTCCATCCAGCGTGTGTGTGTGTGTGTGTGTGTGTGTGTGTGTGTGTGTGTGTTGTGGCAGCCCGTGGTTTCTTATTTGGTTCATGCGACTCCCTGGTTATTTCATAGAACTTTGTGGATTATTGTGAACACACAAGGCTGTAGTGAAAACGCCACCTCGTTTATAGCTGACTCTCACATTATTTTTGCATTCTGTATAAATGGCGGTGTACTACACAGTTACAAACACTGAGAGGAAGTGATTCATGTCTTTTCTAAGCCGATATCTTTCTTTCTCCCCTCTGTTGAATGCGCCTGGCTGTCAAAAGGATTTTTCTGTGTCAAGGCAGCATGTGACAACTCCATTCTCTATGGTGTTCCCAGATGAAGCCTAAATCTCATATTGAATGAAGAATCTGAGCTCTGTTGATGCGTCTCAGAAATTCGTTCTAAGAATAACTGCCTCGGGAATAGAGTTGGGTGATGCAGTATACGGTACATTTGAAACAGAGTATATATATGCCTAGCTATTGCAAATGACATATCAATATTGTTTGTTGTCCCTTATAGTTTAACACTGTTTGAAAAATCAGTATTGACCTGCCACTTGGCCTAGCATTTCAAATTGTCTTATTCAAAGACGTGACAAATCTATCTCCTACCAATCCAATCTTCAAAACAGATGAAAGTGATAGTCCAGGTAATGTTCAGTAGTCACGTAATAGTTACACTACACCAAAAGAACTAACTGCCGTTTTAATGGAAGTCTAACAAAAGAGGCACTTTCCAATTCTTCTTCACTTTATGTTGTTTGATATGTGTGTGAGTGTCTGTTACAAGGGTATTATCTTGTAAGCTAGAGGACTTAACAGGCAAATTATTTTCCATTCAGACAACTGTCCTATCATTGAAAAAACATATTCGTTATGGCTTCGATCCATGTAAACCACTATTTCTTTCACCTTAAACTGCCATGCTCTGTGGTTTAATGCCATGATGTAGTACAAATGGAAGTATGAGTTGTAACAACATTTGTTCTCTAATAATGGAGCTGGTTGCACTAAGTTGGCTAGAGACACCTTCACCAGATATTTATGTATATTATGCTGCGTTTGTTTAACATATGTCCGCTCCCCTCCCTGTCTGCTCAGGTCTGCTGGTCCATGGCCTGGAAATCACTTCCACAGACCCAACATCCATCGAGAAGGCTAGTGGTCAGAGTGTGAAGCTGGACTGCCAGTTCACTCTGGCCGCTGAGGATTCAGGGCCCCTGGACATTGAATGGAGCCTGTTGGCGTCGGACAACCAGAAAGAGGACAAAGTGGTATGTTGATGTTTTTACGGGTTTTCACAATTATTCTACATTATACAAATTCTATATTATACAATTTTAGGTCTAAAGGTAACAAAGGATTCACCCTTACAAATTTTAATCCTGCTAATGGTGGGTGTTTCCTGACCTTATTACAATCCTTTTGGAAAGATTTGGCTTACACTACTTACATTTTTGTTAATTGATACTGTTCCTAGAGATGTCACGATCATGACATTTTAGTTGACCATCAATTGTCATAAAAATAATTGACCAAATACATAAACATGTTAGTAAACTTAATAGGGAGCGACAGTATAGCTTTAAAGCGCCTTTTAGGAAATGTAAACAACTTTTTTTTTATTGATATTTTTACTCAGAAAAGGCCGCCTTTGATGTGTTGGAAAGAATCTTTCGGTGGTAGTGTGCAATTGCAAAACCTTACCAGCGGGGTCACTGACCTGATGAAAACGCGCCTTAGAATGCATTATATCCATATGCTGCAACATTTCTAACTTTCATTGGCTTCAAATTCTCATTATAATGGCGATATGCGGAATATGAAAAATAGTTGTGTAATAATCGCGATAACCCTAACTGTACCTTGTAGTGTGAAGAGAGGTCTGTATTTGTTTTCTCCTGCTGAATGGAATCCCTTCCAGCTCAATCTCCTGTGTGTGGTTACAAAACACAAAGCCGCAACACACCCTTCCAACATTCCAATAAAAACAGATGCGAATGTTTGCCTTGTTACATGTTTTTAAAGCTCTGTAAAAGGTCCCATGAGGTGTGTGTGTGTGTGTGTGTGTGTGACTCTGAACTCACAGGACCTTTTATATGAAAGAGGTGTAGTGGTAATCCCATCCATATTATTTTGTGAATGTAGGCTTTGTTTGCTTGTCCAGGACATGTTGGATTGTGTGGGCTGCATAGTTCAGGGAAGATGGTGTTGCCTCGTGTTATTCGGCCCTCCTTTGCTGTGTGTGTATATAGATGCATCCCGTGCAGTCAGACCTGCTGTGGCCAGCTCAGCCCAGCCCAGCCGTCGTCTTTCCCTAGGCGCTGTTATCCCTCTCCAGCATGGCTCTGGGCGCTGGAATCCACACAGCACTGCTGACAGCAGCGCCAGCTTCCCATGTCCTCAGGCTTTCACAGCCATTGAAACGGGCTCTCCCCATGGAACCCAGTGTTATATGGAGGATTGTGCCCTAGCTGTCCACTAGCCATCATGCCTCCACATTCACCCGACCCCCTCCCCCTTCTCTTGCTCTGTACTCGAGCCCTAGGTGTTTTGGCCAAGGCCGGAAGTGGGTCAGGAGCCCATGTTAGCATTCTCCCACTCTCTCTTTGGTCCCTCCACCACTCCTAGCCTCCCACTTCATTCCACCATTCCAGCCAGGCCCCTCCTAGCTCAGCCCCAACCCCTGTAGTCCTGGCCCTGCCCCGTGTCTCTCCTAGCTCAGCCCCAACCCCTGAAGTCCTGGCCCTGCCCTGTGTCTCTCCTAGCTCAGTCCCAAACACTGTAGTCCTGGTCCTGCCCTGGTCTCTCCTAGCTCAGACCCAAACCCTGTAGTCCTGGCCCTGCCCTGGTCTCTCCTAGCTCAGCCCCAACCCCTCCTAGCCCTGCCCTGTGTTTCTGTCTCTCTATCGGTCTATTGTGTCTGCAGAACTGGGAAACAGAGCCTCCAGAGGGCCTATTTGTTTTTGACCCACTTTATTTGTTTGAGAATGGTAACCACCGATGATTAATTGGGTGAGGAGGGGGTTGAAAGGGCTATCCCTCACGTTTCCCATAATTAAATAGCATTTGTATTGATAAAGCCCTTATTGTATTATTCTAATCTTTTGGGGCATTTTTCGTGGCACTGTCAAAGTGAAGCTCAAGATCAGTGTGGATGGTGTTTTCTATTGAGTCCTCTCTCTTTCTGAAGAAATGTGATAGAAGTCCCAGGCTGGACACCGGTTTCCTTGGTAATTATTATCGGGTTAGTTCCGTAATCCGTTGCATCCCGTTTACTAGACCCATGATGCCCCCAGACAATTTTAGCAATCGGAAACGGCCAGCTTCTTCTCCTTCAGTGAGCAGGTTCACTCTCGTTGGTTCACACACGCGCACACACACACACACAGACAAGCACGTGCTTACACACAAATCCGGTGGTGATGTCATGTGCAGACTGCCTTATCCGTGGTAATTAGTGGCCTGTTAAGTCCAGCGGTCTGCTTAGTGTTTCTGACACTGCCCCGTAGGATTAGACTGGCGTGCGTTCTCCAGGGCTACTGTGTGCTGGCAGCCTGGCCTGGCCCGTCTCCTCCTGGAGCACAGCAACCCAAATGGACAGGGCCCAGGGGCCTCATGAATGATAGCGGAGCTCCACTAAGCAGGCTGAATGATCCTTTAGGGACGCTCCAGGCCAGTCAGTACTGGTGGAGCGCGGAGCACTTGGAAGAGAATTCCACGCGTTTAAAGAGCAGCATCTCTCAACACTTTGGAAGATTTATTGGTCTTGTGGTCCGCCTAAGCTGTGATGCTCGCTACTGATCGGAGCTCACAGACACTTCTCACACCGCCTCCAGTGCATTGCCTATGTTTCATTTCAAGACAACCAGCCCTATGTGTTTACTGTAAAGAGTCATGTTCTATATTTGACATGGACATCTGGGCATGTGGGTGGACATCTGGGTATTGATGCAATCTAAAGCAATGTAGAGCATCATGTATTTTAATATTCAGATTGAGATGAATTGTTGTCTCTTTCTTTTTGCATAGCCTACATATTGAGCCTTTCGGGGGGCAGCCAAGCATAGCTAATGCACTGTCCTTTGTCGGACTGGCATGATGAGATGACATTCATGCCGTGAATAACAGTCATTTGCATTCGACTCTCATTCCTGTGCTATTGATTGGCTGAGAGGGTGTGCCCGGGGTGTTCACAAACAACAATGTAATTAAAAGAGGACTATTATGGAAAGTATGAATGGTTGGAGCGTATGGGTATAAGCTCATCACGTTTCTAGGAAAATAGTTTGTCGACGCCTTTTGAATTCCCTGCCGAGGCAGTCTGCTCAAGTACACACTCGTCAAACAGCTTGAGCCCAATGTTTACTGAACATAATTCAACATCAGTGTGTGAGCTCGCTATCCTTTGAGGAGTTAGTCTTTGCAAATATTGTTTGTCATCTTTCACTTTGGCGAAGACGTTTTATCTTTTCAGATTTACACAACAGCGTGGCTAAAGAGGGGCACTTATTTCCCTTTCAGGAAGCAAGAGCGATTGAACCCCTGCGAGCCCACGTGGAGTAGTTGTAGAGAGCTCCTCTGAACGTGTCGCAGTCCTAGAGGATCAAAGCAACTGTTGAGGCAAAGCTACACCACCTGCTGACCGCCCCCTCCCCCACTGTGAGGGCCCGGCCAGGTGTCACCACTGGCTGCCGCGCCCGTCCTGCCTCTTGCAGGGCGACCGTGTCACATGGCAGCGACCTCCTCTCTAGGTGGACCCCTGCGTAGGTGGGCCTTGTCATCTCTCCTCTAGCCGTCTGCCTCCTGCAGCTCCGTGCCCCCACTGCCTGGGCAGCGGAGGGCTGCTGTTACATGCATATAGCATTACCTGTCCACTGAGACTGGCAGGCCAGATGGAGACTGTAATATCTACCTGTTCTGAAACGGGAGCACGGAGCCACTGTCCTCTCCAGCGCCACCATTTTGACTGGGCTGCTCTGCCCTTTGATTTTCATTACGCAGCCACTTTTATGGGATTTGTTCTGGAGCCACTTTAATTTGCTAAGGGCACCGAGGGTCTAAAGATTGTGTGTGTGTGCGTGTGTGTGTCTGGGTGTGTGTGTTTGTTAAACACCTGGATGCTTTAGTCAGAGTCCCTGCCTGTCTCTGCCTCGAGGCAATTTCATTTCCTCCTCCTATCTCTGGAGATGAGGTTGTGAGTTGTGATGGGCGGTGAAGTTTGAGGGATTGCCCCCCCCCCCCAGAGACCCAGGTGGAATGTATTAAATCCTTTACATGGCTAATCTGTACAAGATGTACACGGGCCCGGCGGGTTGCTGCAGGGCTCCCCAGCAAGACCTTTCCCAGTGGAGCGCAGAGCAGACAGCTCACTCCCAACACACCGGTGCTGGTTCTGTAGTCTCTACCATTCATTAGAATGCTGCTCCTCTGCCACGCTCTCTAGCTGCTCCCCTCCTTCCCAACGGCCCCTCAGGGCACCGGTGCGTGCGTGTGTGTGTCTGATGGTAATCACAGCAACGCAAAAGCCTTCCATGCCTAGCATCATGGAAATGGAGGGAATATGCCTATGGCTTGCTTTGTGTATGCTACGTGGAAAATACAGAGAACCGTGGCTCATTTGGTTGTCGACTGGCTACGGGCTCCTCCTGGTTGCTGCTCATGTGTTTGTGTTTGTTTGGTTTTTCCTTCACTGTGTGCGGCTGCTTGTCGGCTACACCTGGTCTTTATCTAATGGCATTTCCTCGTGGGCCTAGCGGGCGAGTCAGATGGAGGATGGGGGGGGGTTTGTTTTTCTGCTGGGGGCCACAGCTCTGTTGTCACAGCAGGTGTTGATTTGACTCCACACTGGGGGCTTTGTTTGTTCCACGTCCGTACCTCCGCAGAGTGGAAAGGGCACGAGGCAGTCAGGCTGTCAGACTGAAGGACGATGGGGAGATAGGAGTGAAACTGCCCCCTCTCTCTCTGTTTCTCACCCTCTCTGTCTGGGTTGTTTCAGTGACATGGGCCGCTGCTCTCCGCCATCACACAAGCTGTCAGCTCAAGGATTTTCCCCTCAGTTTTTTTTTTATCGGGCTGCACATTTGTACACCGAGCGTCTTGATACACTTTATCACCCCAAAAAATGTGCATTTCTCACGTGTCAAACCCCCCGCATCCCTCCCTCCCTTCCTCCCTGCATCCTCCTCTTCCCTCCCACCTTTCTATCCATCTTCAGGTGATCCTGTATTCAGGAGACAGGGCTTACGAGGACTACTACCCCGCCGTGAAGGGCCGTGCGCACTTTAACTCGGCCGATCCCAAGAACGGTGACGCCTCGATCAACTTGACGGGCCTCAAGTCAACAGACACGGGCACCTACCAGTGCAAGGTCAAGAAGGCCCCGGGGATCCGCAGCAGGAAGATGCTTCTGACCGTCATGGGTGAGTTGGGGCTGTTTCTGCATCAGCACACTCAGGAGATTCAGTGAGAGCATAAAGCCCTCTAAAAGGTCATTCATATTGAATAGGGGTGTGCAACAGACCACCAAATTCTCGGCTCGGTACATTTCAGACACGGTTGTTGTTTTTTTTGTTGCAGCAAAATAATTTGTAATACTGAACATTTAAGGCTAATGTATCCAAAAAATTAACAAATGAAGTAGTGGGACATACACAAACATTCAGCAGTGAGGGGCTGCTTCAGTGCTGCAGGGAGACAGACGCGTGCTTCCTCCTTTGCCTGGGATGACGTCGTATCAAATGACACATTACTACCAGTGTATTAATCTGTGTTCAGTTTCAATCTATCTACAACTCATTGCCTGTTATTATAACTTACTACAAAGCCATAATGTTCCCAAGCTGGAGACTGAAGAGGTCTTACCTGGTCTTATGCAGTCGTCAACAAATGGTGGCCAACCGGCCTGTTGCTCGAACCGCACTGACACACTTTTCAAAGTTGATTGTGTTATGCATTTAGATTTGCATTTAGATTGCACTGTAAGACATTATGCATGGTGCTTAACTATGGAACGTTGTCGCTCATTAGCAGCAATATGACATGTGAGGAGCGTTCCTTCATAAAGACTATATTAGAAAATCGTATATTTGTGTAGATTAACTGTTGCATAAGTTTGCATGTTGTTTCTGACACGCGGAAGGAGCCGATGAGTCGGTACAAAACTGTGAACCCTTACATCTCTAATGTTAAAGCTGCTATGTGTGTTTCATTTGTAGGAGATGATTTTGGTGACCGGTAGTTTGCTTAGTGTAATTATATTACCTAACCGTTGCAAAGAAGACATGCAGAATGCTCGTGGTCACTGCATATTGCTAGCATGATCAACGACTATACTCCAAGTATTTCTCTTCCTGATTTTGTGACGCACTTCCTTGTGGCGTTAAGCAAATTGTCACAGTTTTGCAGGAGGTCACGTCTGGCAGCAGACAACTTTTATATTGAATATTGCGATTTCAAGAGGACTGATCTGA
The DNA here is from genome assembly GCA_036023535.2 of Galaxias brevipinnis. NCBI lineage: Eukaryota > Metazoa > Chordata > Actinopteri > Galaxiiformes > Galaxiidae > Galaxias > Galaxias brevipinnis. The sequence goes on from JAVQIZ010204725.1 coordinate 8,403, forward strand.
ACGCCAATTTTTTTCATTCTCCCATAGACATTACAATGTGCAAACTGTAGAAAGATATTGATAATATGTAAAAACAAAAAAGTTGCCTATAGTGGCTTTAAATGGTTTATTGGTGCCAACAACACATTGGGGTTTCAAATGCACTCTTGATATTATACTATATGGTCATATGGGGCTGACAGGCTTGATTATAGGTTTAACTTAACATAATTACCTGTAGTTTGAGGTTTGGTGTGATATGGTATGATATATCTTGGGTCAAAGATATGGATATAAATATTACCCGGCCTCAACTATACAGGCTGGTCTTTTTTTAATTCGGGATTCGAAAAAATTGTAAAATACTGTCAAATATTTAGCGACAAGCAAAACAAAATGTTTTATGAAAGAGACATGTAATTGAAACACTGTTGACTCTGTGGGCTACCTTTTGGTTTAGCTGCTTGTGGTGACAGTGTTCTGACCCCTACACTAAATGCTTGTTGCTGGTTGATGCCAGTGACAGACGCCATGTTGCGCAGGCCAGACAGCTGATTCACTCCCTAGGCAAACACACACTCCACCATATTGGCCTGGCGGTGAATCATTCGACTCAGTGACGCTGAAAGCTCTCAGGCCTCTCGAAACTGGCCCAGTCACACAATATTTACATATGAAAAGCAGCAATTGGCAGCCTGGCTCTGGTTGTGAAGGACAAGCCCTGCACTGTGTGCTGTGCTGGAGCCAGGGTAGTTTCAGCCTGAAGTCACATGCTGTACACAGGAAGTCTGTGGAAGTGCTGCTATGTTTTGACAGGGGTGACGTTATCTGGCCCTGCCGTGTAAGGTATCAAGGAAACAGCCTGTTTAGCTAGCGTACCAGGAAATACTTTAGCACTTCAAGGCAAACTGGTTCCTCAGCAGTCCTGACTCCTAAGTTGTACTATTAAGCCCTCTCCTCTCTGGAGGCAGAGACGAATGTGTTTAGTTGTGGCTAATGAGTAAAAGGGCTAAGGCTGACCAAAGAGAACACAGTAACAGCATGGGGGGGGGGGGGGGGGCTTACGGAGGCAGCCAACCAAAAATTGACATTGTAAAACATTGGCCCCTGAGGCAGAGGTGAAAGAATAGTGTCGATAAAGGTAGCCCTCCGCTGGGGTTTGAGCACGCTACGGGGCTGACAAGCCGCTAGTTATCGACCCCAAGGGCGTGCTAGTCCAGTGGCGAAACGGTGACAAGGAGAGGGGACGACATCTTGCCTGCTCTGCATTTTACCATCAGGTCGATCTCATCACAAGGAACTCTTCAAGAACAGGTCAAGAGTAAACAAGCCAACACACACACACACACACAGCCAAACAACCATGTACCATAAGCCAACCCCGTCATTAAACATTGGATTAATGGGGAACAGAAATGAACATAGACGCTGTCTGGAGCAGGTAGTGTCCGTGTGTGAGACGGGAAGGGAAGGGAACCAGAGGAGAGGGAGCACTTTGCTGTCCGACCAGAACAGTGCACAGCCCTGTCGGCAGCCCTCACCACCGCTCTCTGTCTGTCCCTGCTCCGGCTGCTGGAGATCCACGCCTCCTGTCACCCCAGTGCGGCCTATCATTATCCCTGCCTTCGCTGAACCACAGGCCAGTCCCCGGTAGTCTGTTCTTACATAAAAAATATGTAGGTCGTATTGGGCACCTATATAGGCCCTAGATAAATCTCACTGCAGTCTTCATTCAGCTTCAGATTTCCTTTCACTAAATCCATTATGGTTTTTACAGCCTCTCACTGTGGTCTACCACAAGGTATGGCTGTTTCTATCTGGACCTCAAGTGAAGCTGAGCCCAGCTCACGAATCTCTGATCTGTCTTTTCTACTTGGCCACTGCCTGTCTCTCTCTCTCTCTCCTGGTCCTGGGAAGTCGATGCTCCCTGCTCTTTACACTCGTCCTTCTCTCATATCAAGCAAATAAATCCAGACCTGTCACACTTTCCAATATAACACTACATGTCACAATGTGTCAAGTTGACTTTCGCCTCTAAAGGGAAGTCAAAATGCCATCTCTGTGGTAGCGCGTATGGTTGACATTCACTCCGCGCGCGTGTCTGTGTGTGTGCGCGCGTTCGTGTGTTCGTCCATAGCAGAGGACAAGCCTGGAGACAGGAAGCTGAGCAGCCTTGGCCTCAGTCACCCATCCGCCCGTCTCTCACCACACATTTCGTGTGTGTGTATGTGTGTGCCTGTGCTGACCCCGGCCCGTGTTAGATTAGTGAGCGAGCTCCCACAGGACACGGCAGGACAGCCCTGTCTGTCTGCTGGTAATCCACATGGTTTGGCCT
>JAVQIZ010204758.1:0-36956 GCA_036023535.2 Galaxias brevipinnis
TCGAGATAGACCACAGCGCCTGCCGGGACCCACCCCCCCCCCCCCCCCCCCCCCGCCCCCGGCACACAGACCCAAGTCTGCAGCTCTGCCCTCACAATCTCTCACTGTCTTCCCACAGCAAGTGTGTTGCTGTGTGTTCTCAGAACAAAGGGGGTACAGGAGACTAATCGAGATGACAAGCTCATCAATAATTGGCAGGGACTTAGCAATTGCTCTGTCTCTCAGAATCTCAGAGATGCAATGCAAGTGTGTGTGTGTGTGTGTGTGTGTGTGTCTGTCTTGGCACAATGGGGTCAGGCGGAAGACAGATGTACCTCTAATGAATTGGCTCTGTGCCTCTCACCCTGTTCCCTCACAACTAGAGTGCCTTACAGACTCTCTCTCTCTCTCAATCTCTCTCTCTCTCAATCTCTCTCTCTCTCTCACACACACACACACACACACACACACACACGGTATTATGTTCAGTGTGACAACTACAGAGGTGTGGCGATGAGCATGCTGTTCAACCATCTGAGCTCTCACAAACACACAGACACATCCCAGAAACACACACACAACCACACCACTGGTGCAGACACACACACACAGATAGATCAGACCTACAAACACAACACAGACAAACAGACACGAAGGGAGTGTATAGAGCAATGTGGCATTGCATGTCACTGGAACCTAAATACCTTTAACAACTGAGCCCTCAATGTTACATAATTATAACAAAAATGGCCCAATGTGTACTCCTCATTTTGGTAGAGCAGTATGAACGGCAGGGCTATGTATGCATATAGGAGAGCTAAAGGACTATCCTTCAGTCTAGATACAGACTACATCCGCCCACAACATGTTGTGGTGAATAGGTTTAAAGCAAAGGCTACGTGAACACCCACTCAAGGTGAATGATGGCAGCCAAAGGGTTGGAAAATAAGTTGGTATGAGAACGCCAGTTAAATGCGTGTTTAATAAACACTAGAGCAAGAGGGTTTAAATCTTCTGACGACAAAGTTGCAAGCATGCATTGTGCTAATTGTGATCATTCACTGTAGGCAAAGAGGCAATCCATCAAAATGTAAAGTCCTTTTCTGAAAGAAATTGCCTCAGTGACAATTTTCAGAAAGGTGTTGCTGGACATTCATTATAGAAATCTGACTTCTTATTTGTACTGTGAGTGGTGCGCATTCCTTGGCAACTACTTTCACATTTGTAAGATAATTTGGTGCCCCTATGCACCAGCCTGATTTTCATTCCATTCCATGTTCCTAACCTAATTTAATGTACTGGTAATTTCAAATGCAGAAACTTACTTTTTGCCAGGTTTTTTGTTCTTTGTCCTCTTCTTCCTAGCTTGAATGGCAAGTACTAAAGATAAACGGGAAAACATAGTTAGTAAAACTACAGTTCAGAGTAATGAATAAAAACTGAATGACAGCGCTAAATGGGATGATGAATGGGATGACAAATTTTAAGAGCGCCTTTCAAGTAACCAAATTATACTTAGGAAGCATTGCAGTTAATACAATGAATATGAAGACGTAAATAAATAATCAAATGACATGTACAGTTTAATCCAGCTTAGTCCGCGAGTTAGAAATTGCAATAGGGTTGATTTAACGAAGCCTTGATGAACGATGCATATCAATCCAGTTAAGAAGGCAGGTGGGCAGGTGAATTTTCTAAATGCAATTTAACGCTAGCTAGCCAGCCTTGCACCCACCAGGTACTGGTAGCTTCTTGCTGCATAGCAGGTTAGCCAGCGTAGACCTAGGCTACAGAATATAGATACCGTTGGTTTAGTAGACCTGCTAGCAAACCAGTGTGGTCATAAACATTTGGTCCGGTTTTAGAATGTTGTGATCAGGTTTCTGCACGTGCACTGATAGCTGTTCGCCTTAACTAGCTAGCTACATTGCTAACAGCAGCAAATGACAACTTTGGCTAGTTAGCATCGCAAGCTAGCTACTATTACGGCGCGTGGTTAGCTTTTGTTCGATTCCACAAAGCAAGGCCGTGATAATCTATCCAGGAACGACATCGTCTGACAAATGTATTTAGTCCTTGCTTGTAAATATCCTTGTTTGTATTGAGGCGTAGTGAAGTACAATTCCTATATTGAGGGGAGAAATTATTACCTTTCCTTTCCATGTTGATAACGGGCCGGTGGCGATAAGCAGTCGGAAGGGATGAGCGGGCGCCTTGCGATTCAATTCTCACAGCGCAGGCGTGTGTGGAAAACTTTGCCAAACTCGCCCATACGACACGCCCATCTCAAGTGTTGTGGGATCTAAATTATTTGCCACTAAATGTTTACCATTTTTCTATCTGCATGGAAATGTTTTTCATCGTGCCTAACAAAGAAAAATATGGGTCATGAACGCATCAGCTTGCTTAAATTAACGTTAAATATTACGAGTTAGTAAGTGCATGCAAGGTTGTTGGTCTATCAGCTACTTCATTGTCACTAGGCCTACACAACAAAGCCAGCTCATGCTTCTTGAGCGCTGGCACTTGTGTAAACTACCGTGCAAAGCATTGAAAATAACTGCGGTTTCCTTGGATGTTTTCTGTACGATAGCGCCATCTACCAATATCAGAAATAAAGCATTCAATAGGGTGCACACTTCTAAGAAAAAACAACGTTTTGTAAAGAATAACCTTTATTTTCTGACGGTGGGATTTACATTGCGGTACAGAATGTGGTGAATCTTTTAAAAACATTGTATAAAGATAGTCCTTTTCTAATGATAAAATCACACACAAAGAAGAAAATGTTTTGAACAAGACTGTCCAGTAAGCAGGACTATAAATGAGTTATCTAAAAGATGTCACTGTAATATTGCTAAATATGATGCTGCTTCAGTAATAACCCCTCCGCAACCTGTAAACATGTATAACCAGATGGAAACGCTAGATGGACAGGTAGAATTTAAGCAACTGAAACAATCTGGAAAAAGAAATGAAATTTGAAGGACTAAAAGACAACAAACAGTTCTGTATGCTTCTTAGAATCAGATATAAAAATAAATGGAACAAAGTCAAATTAATTGATATCAATTATCTAAAGAAAAAAACAACAGGTATGTCTTATTCACAAAAAAATTGTATTGATTTGGTGGGTTGAGAACTGTCAACATTAGAGACGTTTTAAACTGCTAACGGAAATTCTTGACATCAAATACATACAATAGATATACAAATGAAACAACAAAATATCATAAATACCGGGAGACTAGCACCCTCACAATCAATAGACATTTATAGAAATGTGTAGAAAAAAGAAATCCAATCTTAACTAATACAATTGAGATTACATTATCAGTGGACATTAACAGCAAAACCTCTCTATCCTGAGGTTTCACCCCTAGATTGGTTTTACCATGCTTAATAAATACAGTTGTGATCTTTGCAAACCTTTGCTTCTATTCCTAAACTCTGAAATTGGACAATGGCGATGGGAAAAGTGCTAAAAATGAGACAGATGGAGTGAATTAACATTTTAAAAAAGAGATTCTCTGGGACATAATATCCTTGCTAAACAAGAGATGGGTAATGCTACCAAAAGATACATATATAATGTGAAAATCGGCATCAGCAATCCCACAAATCAGCAATCCCAATAAAAGCAAATCATAAAGATGCACATGCGCTGACCGGAAGAGCCTGGCATTCACATTCACACATTTACTCAACATATTTCTGGTCAAAGTTGCTGTAACTTCTGGCAATGACATCATACCCCTGATATATATATTTTACAATTAAATAAATGTAATAAGTTAATGGGCAGTGTAACATTGACAAATACATCGAGCCAAAAAGTCACTCATTGTGTCACTAACACATTCATGTGGTATGGATACGAGCCCATCAACTGTGACTTCAGGAAAATAATAACTAATGTTATTACAGCGAAGCGTAATTTATGTACAGATGTGCAACCTTACTTAAATATTTGAAGAAGGATACTTGTGTAAAACAGCAAATATTGTTGCTCTGGGTGTAGAAATCCATTTTCATTGGCAGATCCTATCCAATTAAATTTTACAATTGAAGTTAAATAACAGCTATCTGAAAAATACAAACAATTATAAATACCTACTACTATTTCAATGAAGCAGTGGTAGTTTCTGAAATCAGCTGATTGTTTTAGCTAGGTTTTTAATCTGCATTGCCCTACTGCTGTCAAATCCTTAGCTTTGAATGTGACCATCTGACTTCACACACACCGCAAATATATTACAAATTAAAATCTCTGCTTTGGCTCCAATAAAAGAGAACAGAATACAGAAAGCTGGAGAACAGGAGGCATTGACAATGGAAAAAAAAACCTTTGACCCCTAAACATGTGTAGACCCGAGAAATTAGGGCAGGCACTTGAATGTTGCAGTTGTGTGTGTGTGTGGCTGTGTATGTGTGTATAAGTAGTTCAGTGAACTGATAGTCCTCACAGAGTGCTGTTGTGTTAGATGTAGAAAGGGCACGGTGATAGCCCCCTCTCTTTCAGGACTCCATCTCATCACTGTCAAATGCTGGCGGCTCAAAGCTGACAACTTCCTCATAGGTTAACCCTGAGGAAAGAGGGAGGACGGAGACAAAACTGTTAGATAAGTCCATCGGTTTTAGACATCCAAATGTTCATCCCTTCAATCCACTGACACAGGGATCTACTCATCTATCGTCCCTCAAGTCAATCGGTCATCCATGTCCTTACTTTTCCATTCCTCAATGGAAAGCTCACGGCTCTCAAAGCTCTGGTCATAAGGTTCGGCTTCAGGCTCATCATCTGGGTCATGGTACTGGGCAAAGTAAGGGTGAGCCAGAGCCTCAGCCGCAGTGATCCTCTTGTCTGTGTCCAGAATCAGCATCTTCTCTAACAACTCCACAGCTAAAGAAACAGGCAGAATGTATATAAAAGAAGGTAGAACAACAGACGATACTGGAAAGATGAAGAGAAGGTAAAAAAAAGAAAGAAAGAGAGAAACAATACGTAGGTAAAGTATTGTTAAAGTTTTGCTGAAAGAAAAAAAAAAGAGTGGAACTGGTCAGGGGAAACGGAAAAGTAGATGGAAGGAGAGCAAGAGAGCAAGACCTAAAGGTAAACACAATACGGACCTTACGCCACTAGAGGGGATAGAAGAGCCAGATGTAGTGCCCATGTAATTCTTACCTAGTGGGTTGGCGCCAATAAACACATCGGCAAAGTTCCTTTTGGGCATTTGAGGAAGTGAGTTAATGTAGTTCCTGGCCTGGAAACAAGCACACAATTACATTACTCGCATGTTACAAAACAAAAGGCCAAAGATTCTCAAGGCCAAAGATTCTCAAGTTATGTTTTTCTACTACTTGAGAAAGCTCGACGTTTAGTTCACTCAGAAAGCACTTTGCATAGCAAACAACACATTCACAGGTGAGAGTGGCAAGGCCGGAGGCTCAGAATATACAGGACTAGAAAGGCACTCTGGGAAGCAGTGAGATTAGGCTGATAAACAGTGTGTGCCAGTTTCTGTCAGCAAAGATTACAAGCGGATGGTGAAAAAGTGGAGTGTGGGTGGGGCTAGTCAGTCTACTTTGATTAAAGGGACTAGTTGACCGAAAAGAAAACAGCTCCACGTTTATTTGAAAGTATGCCAACTCATTTGGACTTGCATAAAAATCTAGGTCACCAAGTGCTAGGTATGGGCCATAAACATGAACATCGTTTTCACTATGATGGGTAAGTAGCTGAGTCTTGCCGAGATGCAGGGAGAAGGGGTGGGGTTGGGGGGCTTCGCGAAATGTTGTGAGGTCACAGGACGGGTCTCACCTCGTGGCTGGGCATCCTGCTTATGAGGGAGGCTGGGGGAGTCCCCGTTAGGCGCATTATCTGCTGCAGCTGGTTTATATCTTAAGACTCCAAGTTAAGGGGGTACTTGCAGGTCAAAATGTTTTCCTAAACATAATTTCTGCTCCACCATGAGCTCCTTATTAAAAGGATGGAGATGTCTTGATTGGTAGGGAATAGGTATGACTAGGGATGTGTTTTGAGTCATGCAAAAATGTATTCAGAATAAGAAAATGAAGAGGATGTTGGAAAAGAGATGCAAAGGGATATGGGAGGTCATATCATAAATACATTTAAAATATGCAAAGCCAGTAAACCAAGGTTATAATTAAGTATTTTTAACCTGAACTTCTACAGATACCGCCGTCCTAATTACCTTTGCACATAAAGCAAACAACAGTTTGAGGTGCCATGTTACTACACTCAAGCTCTGAATTTTGGAAAATGTTGAAATAACAATGCTTCATTGCGATAGAAGTAAAATAAGCCGTTAAATAATGTTAGATAGAATTGATATGGCAGGACAGTAGTAGAGGACAGCGCGAGTCACTTGGGCCATTGTCATGGCAACACACAGGCGGACCACAGCCTGAACATATAGACTAAAGGGAGCAGATTAGGACGGGACGGAGCACTCACAGACTCAGACGAGACTTTCATCAAGAACTCAGGCCCTGGAGTTCCAACGAGCAGCATTATAAGCTTCAACTGATCAATATCTACCACAAACATAAAGGAAAACTAAACAAGGGATGAGGTGGGAGAAATTAAGGGAGACAGGATGGCGGAACGGTGGAGTGGATGGATGGGTGGGTGGGCAGGGAGAGGGATTAAAAATTTGGCGAAAGAAAAGTAAATAAATACATTACTAACAAAAAACATCCAAGTGAATGCAATCCATCCAAACACCACAGCATCTCAGAGCCACATATTTGTTTACCAAACCCAGCAGTATAAAGTGAGGTGAAGAGTGGAGGGACGATATAGCATAAGGTTTCCATTGCGTTTGAAGAGATTAGGGTTAGGCTAAAAGCAAACAAAAATGTCGTTGGGAGGAACAATCTGGTTATGAGCGTAGAACAGAACACATGCAAACAGGTTGTGCAACTGTGATTCTATATATACGGTATGTTAGTTCATTCTGGGTTATGACCCCATTTGTGGGTGTCAATGTCTGCTTTTGGACTTGGACTTGGTTTCAGAGTCTGCTGTGTGTGTGGTAACGTTTGTTTATATTTTGTCTGGCCTGTCAATGAGGGGCTGGTTTAAAAATGTAGGGCATTTAAAAATGACAACAGAGCAGCTTTTAGTGACACAGGGGAAATGCTATGAGTATAAAATAAAATTAAAATAAATACTATTTTCATTAGGTAGCAAAATCTTAACAATGCCAAGCCTGCTAAGGCCAGTATCATAATCGTTTGAAAAGCAATTCAATTGTTTATCAATTTACTTGGAAATCAAGTTACTGTGTACAGCCTACTATGTGAATTATCAACTCAGAGGTCCTCATTGAATCTACTAGCCTAGTTCCTTATCTTTGTCATTATGACATCGGTGGAAGGATACGATCAGTGCCAGGGAAGAGTGTCCGCCCGGTAAGTAGTTCCGCCATTATGCATCCAACTGACCAAATATCCACTGAAACACAATAAAAACAAGATAGCACACGTTTTAAGACAAACTCGTGACAAACATGAAACTGTCTTAGACCAGGAACCCATTTCCAACTATCTAGAACCCAGGCCAATAACGTGTCACAAATAACCTCACCTATAATAATGGGCAGGTACCTGTCATGTTGTAGTGCATCCAGTTGAGCATAATCTCTGGGGCGCGGTACCACCTCGTCGCTACGTAGCCTGTCATCTCATCATCGGTGTGCCGCGCTAAGCCAAAGTCCAGGATCTGAGGGGCAGGTCAGAGAACCATAACATTAGTATCACAAGAAAGGTTATCAATATTTTAAAAATAATAATAATAATAATAATAAATGACACATTTCAGTTAAATTATGTGAATTCCTATAACTTTTAACTGCAAGGTGGGCAAAAAGTTGGTTTGTTCACTTTTACTTACCTTCAGCTCGCAGTCCTCATTAACAGCCAAGTTACTGGGCTTAAGATCCTGGAAAAGAAAGAGGAAAGGGATGAACAAAATAAAAGTAAAGTTTATTACAAAGGAACCTATACACCATGGTGACATTACTGAGGCTCAGAAATATCTCAGATATAAAGCTATGCCATTGCCCTGAAGCGTTTTGTATGGGTAGGTTTAAGGGTTTATAAGCAAGTAATCATCTTGCAGAGGCATACAACTTACCCTATGAATGATATCTGCAGAATGGATGTACTGCAAAATAAAGAACAAACCCATTAGGAGCACTTAACTAATGTCATCATGAAATCCGCCATATAATAGCCTCACAAATCAATAATAAATGTACTTAAAGTTAACAAGCTCTACTAAAATAACAAGCCTCATCGAGATCAAGACGCTAAGCCAGAGGATCAAAAGAAAGGGGTTGCGGTCGTTGTGGCGACAGTCAGATCTTACTGACTGACCTTTAAACCCCGTAGGATCTGGTAGATGAGGAACTGGACGTGGTCGTCTGTCAGCTTCTGACACTTCACTATGTTGTTGAGGTCGGCCCCCATCAGGTGAGTCACCAGGTACCTGCAAAATCAAGTCGCACGAGGACACCCAATCAGCTGACTACCATGAATTATCTATGCAAAAGAGGAACCGCGCACAACTATCTGTAACGTTCCATCATGTCGTAACTTAATACCACAAAAGAGAGGAACCATTCAAATCTATGAAATGGGCCGTGCCCCATTTCTAAAACATTTTGTTCAAGAGCAACACAAAGGGTGCAATCAGGGGCACACAGCGTTACCTAAACCTTTCTGTAGCACTCCACTATTCCCTGCCTCGCAGCACTGGAATGTACATGGCATGTTGCCAAGGTATCAGCTGTAGTGTACAGCCCAGCGTGCATGGCCTTAGTGTGAGAGTGGGTGTGTGTCTGTCAAACACATTTGAATTGACCATTTGAATTGACATAGATTCCCTAAGATTACAGCAAACGCGTAGGCTCCTTATGTTTGGAAGATATGTCATCTTGTATAGTAGTTCACCACACTAATATAGTGTCTTTGTCGTTGTCTTTGTGTGTGTGTGTGTGTGTGTGTGCTGGCACACTGTGTGCACGTGCACACGTTGCTGAAATTAAAGGGCAAAGTGAACCCAAGGTTGCTGATTGAGTGCAGTGCAAACGTTACCAGACTCCAGGCAATTGAGCGGTTGTTACCTTGGAGACAGGGCATACCGTGCATATGCACGTGCTATTGTAAGGCGACATGTGCCTCTATAAGGCTCCACATGTCCTTTAGCTTATGTGGGCGTGCCGTGTATACACATGTGCAAAATTTTATAAAAAATTTTATGTGATCAGAACTCCAGAAAATGGCAATATTACATAAGTGCTGAAACTGACCAAATGACTTTTAAAGAACCTTTTTGCCTGCAAATAAAAATAGGGAATGATTACTTTATCCAAGACATTTTTGGCAAAGAGACAAAAGACAAAAGTAGAAATGAGAATTCAGTGAAGAAAACGTTACTTACACATCATCAAATTCCTCTAAACTGGTAGCGGGTGTGAAGACATCCAAAAGACCAATCACCTGAGACACATGGGGGGGGGGGGGGGAGTCAAAGGTCATTTACACAAGAAAAGAAAATACAGAACACCAACAAATGGTCTTTACTGCACGCTTTAAACTCTCCAATTATTTTTCGTTATCAATCTATGCAGGCTACAGGAAGTACAATTGAATCCCAACATCTACTTGGTTTCAACAGTCACTTTGGTTTTCAATTAGTCAGATGTTGCTTCAGAGTGAACATGTTGTCCTCATAGCTGGGTGCCACCGCCACCCATACCTGCTGTAGCGGTTCTGAGGCGTGCAGCCAGTCAGAGCAGGACACTGTGGCAAACAGAGCTGGTATCAACTACTGTATTCTCAAACAGAGCAGCTGGCCACAAAAATAAAACCAGCAATTTGTAAACAATCAATGAGACTACAGCAAATGTCATCTTTAGTGTAATATAGGCCAAATTAACGTAATCCATTTTTTCAGCAGATTTTTGCATTAAAAGTTTATTGCATTCAATACATTGTATCATTGCAGCACCAGTAGCCTTCTCAGTCCCAATACAATAATTTGAGTCTCTTTGAGACAATGATAAAACATGACGGTGCAGATGAAGGGAAATGTTTCTTCACCAATCAGGCGCAGCTACTTCATGCAAGCTACCGACTCAGGTACAACCTGTTTGGATAGTCATTACAAGGAGTGCAGCAAGCACACTTCCATTTAGCGTCTACTACTAAAAGAACAGGGGAGGTTTTTTTAGAGCATGGGAACTTGATGGCCCAACAACTCAAAACAGGAAATCACATAGCACTTTGGACACAAGGGAACTGTGTAAGGAGGACCATGAGGAAAACTATGAACTATGCATGGTGTGTACGTGTGTGAATCATGAGAAAATTATTGACCCTGGTTTGTGTAGGATAAAGCATATCTAGGATAAAGCCGCTAAGGGAAATGCATTTAGAATTTGAGCCAGACATTTACAGAAAGAGAGGAAGAAATAAGCGATAAAGCCTGAGGGCAAAGAGAGTGTGTGTGTGTGTGTGTGTGTGTGTGTGTGTAGGAGGGTGCAAAGAGCGATGCAGGGGAACTCTGGCATTGGTGCCAGTATGCCCCCCTTGAGACTGACTCTGGGTGGGTGGGTGTCGTAACAAAACAGCAGCAGACCGCCCACGCAGGGCAGAACTCGCTGCTATTGGTGGGTTGGTGCCAAAACAAACAGTGATTGGTCGGCTCATCCTTTCCTTAATCAAAAACCTGGGGAGTTTCCTGGCAACAGTGAGAGGATATAATATAACAACGAGCAACAATGGCCATCCGAGGTTTACCTTAATTTTAATTTGTGCAGTTAACAGGCACAGGCTAAATATGCCTAAAGCCCAGCCATTACAATCAGGCTACAAAGATAAAGATACAGCATGTGAAACAGCATTGAGAAACCCTATTTTGCTGACAACAATCCCGCCGCAATCGAAACATGCATCTGTGCAATTAAAGCTTATGTGAAAATGATTGCGGTTTGCAGACTTTAATCCATAAAAAGGGTAAATTTTTCCTTGTTAGCACGGCTTTAAATTTTTTGGACTGAACAAAAATGAATGCATACTAGGGCGAAAACAACATTACACAGAAGAGTGATGTTCACAAAGGCTGTATGAAAACCATAGATTTCCCTACACGTCCTAACCTGCATAGCAAACAACCAGGCCTACCAGTAATCCACCTATTGACCCAGTGCTCCTGCTTCCATAACAACGGCCCTTAATGATAGAGTGTAACCAAAGCTCCGTCACATAAGGGAGAGCCCCATATCTCGTCTTTCTGCCTTATTAACAGAAGTCTGCAAACAAATCTCTGTGTTGCTGTGTTGCGTAACAACCTGCTCAAACGGCCCTGCCAGTGAAACGTTTCTTTGGTTTTTTTGGTTTTCTTTTTACACGAGAGTGGGTTGGAGGCATGCGAGCCCTGGCGTAGTTTCATAAGCGAGCTTTCAGCCGGTTTGACTCCTAAGATTGGTTTCTGCTGTGTCGCAACAGGAGACGCAGGATGTGATATGGATACGGTTTGGCTGTTGCTTGGAGGAAGTGTCACGTAACATGCATCAGTCATGGACACTCGTCCGCTTGTCCAGGGGGCAAACAGAAACGCACATGCTCACACATGCACACGCGAACACATCGTTTTCTCATAATCTAACAAGTTGCATAGGTCCCCCTCGTTGACATGGATAGTTGGAAATACTTTGTGCTAGCCGTGGTTGACCCAGCAATAGGAATAGGACCACTGGTACTGTCTGTCACAAACACCTGTAGGCTTTCTAAGAAGACGTACAAACACAAACGCCACAAGCACACCTTTGGGACATGATTCACTCCCACTAGTACCCAACCCAGTCACTACTGAGCAGCCATCTCATAGAAGGACATGGTAGAAATCAAAGCCACTTCTTAGCAGAGGAGCGATGTCCTTAAGGTCAGCATGACCCAGCAAAATGGAAAGCATAACAAAGACACACACACACACGCACACACACACTCGCAAACACACACAGTCAATCTATATTTAACTATATTGATTTGAAGATGATGATAGTACCTTTGTCATCAATTTCATCATCTAACATAACTCTGCCAGGGTACCTCTGTTTAGCCAAGCTCTCAAACGTGCCGGTAAACTAAAGTTGCGGGTTATTCTTCGAATTGGAAAATGTTCCAACTAACGTCAAATGCTGTGTGTGAGCTTACATTACTGCAGGACTGTGCCAAGCTGAAAAGGCACTGAGAATGAACTTTAAGAAGCAGGAGGTGAATCTGGGTTCTGATGAAGAAATGGGTAGATTGAACTTGACTTACGTTCTCATGTTTCATGTGTTTCAGCAGCCGTAGTTCTCTGTAGGTCCTCTTGGCATGTATGATGGACTGAAACGGCCTGGAAAGCTTCTTTACAGCAATCTTTAGACCAATCTTTGTGTCAAAGGATGAGCTGAGGGTCCAAAATAGAGGAAGAGAAACAGAAAGAGAAAGAAGAGGAGAGAAAGAGACACAGAGATAGAGAAGCAGGCTTGCTTTGAGAAAGGTCATGCATTCCGTTTTAAGGCAATATTTTATAGGCTATTTCCTGTTGAAATCAAATCAGAATGTTCTACAAGAGTTTGATCAATTGCAGGGCAATCAACAATACCAAGAATAACCTGAATCTTTGCATGGGCCGATTAGCAGATAACCAGTTCACTCAGCATGGAACTTAAAGATTTGGCCCTCGCTGATGCATAGATAACAAAGACTGACTAGTATGCCTAATCTTTCGTCATCTTGTCAATTCTGTATGTTCCCCGTATTTCACTGCAACCTCGAGCAGTACAACTCTTGTGTGATAGATCTACATGATAGCAGTTTATTTTCCACATACTATGTGTGGGAGTTTTATTTCAAAAGACAGTTCAGCCCTGCAGAATCAACTCGGAGCATACACCCGCAAATTGCATTTAGTATCTCACCAGGGGAAATCTAACATCAGCCCGGAGTCCAGTCAAATCTAGACTAGTTAGCTGCAGATGAAGGAAAATCGGATTCTTTTAGAAGAATTCTTGGAACTTAGTAAGGGCAACAAGACAGAACAGATGTGACCATATAAATCTAAGGCTAAACATAAACAAACAAACAAGTGATTAGGAGATACAGCCAAATAGATAAAGTCAAAGGATTTTTGGACATGGAATAAAAAAATTTTAACGTTGAATCTTTCCGCTTGTAACCAAACGATAAATCTGAGTTAATACTAACGTTTAATCTCCTCCCTTTGTCCCCTTTTAGGCCCCCTCCCCTTCTCCAGTTGAGACCACCACAACAAACCCCCCACCCTAGTCCAACTGATTTACAACAACAATGGCTTTTCTAAGAGGTTGCCATGGCTGCAACCACTGGCGTGGTCAGGCATTAGAGAAATCCTTTTTCAGGGAAGAGGTAGTAAAGTAGGGCAGTGCGGTACTGGGGGTGTGGATGGGAAAGGGGCGGGGGCAGTCTTTCCTCTACAAGACACACACACACACACACACACAGGCTGTTGATATGCGATTCCAAGCAATTACATTATTCCATTATCACCACATTACAACCTTGACCCTCCATCATTGTCATCACATGCACAAAAGCACTGTGCCAGTGCTTATCACTTGCAGCTATCACTGTGCGCATTAAAAGTGCCTTCTGGAGCTTGTATAGTACAGTCCCAACTGCACACATCACCATTTATAAAAGTCTACAAATAAACACCTCCATTACTGCCTCCCAGTCCAGAATCCAGAAATCTCTATTGGGAAACAAGTCTGATGATGTTTAGACAAGACATGCGAATGAGTGTTGTAATGTAATAAACACCTTATTTCAGCCCTGGCTGCGTTGCGGGGTTTGCCATGTATCGCTCACACACTGGACAAATCCAGGCACGCATAAGTCTGTGACAGGTCCGTTTCCACTAATGATTCAAAAGAGCTAAAAGGAAAAGTGAAGCAAGTAGGCATTGCTTTAGGCCAATTTCAACATGCCCAACCCAAACAAAACCAATTTGACAATGTAGATCAAAATGTCGGTTATGCGAAGCTGGCATTTTGTTTATGGCCCAAAAAATTTTTTAAAAATAAATTGACTTGTAATGCTGAGTGTGCACGATGAGCGTTTGTGTTTGCAACATTAATGGAGCAGAAAGGCCTTCTTCTGAGAGTGAGTGTGACTCAACCGCCCACACACGCAACCCCTGCTCTCTGCATGGGTGTGGACATGTGCTGGAAATATGGGAAAAACTGATATCTTCCCTCGCTGTCCAAAACACAGGGGAAAAGCTTAGCTATTATGTGGGATAGAACAGAGCATGTACTCTGCCTCTAGCTTGCTTTACTTAAATAGGATGTTTGGGCTTTAACAACTTAATTTTAAGCTGAATAGAATAACATTACAGAGCCTCTTAGACCGGGACTCACAATAAATGCTGACTTCATTGCTTTTCCTGTCTCTAACCGAAAGTAACCTGTTGTAAAGAAAAATCCTTCAGTAACAGGCTGACAACTCCAAGTTGAGAAGTAACTTCTGGGCTCCAATTAAGATGTTTACCGGAATGGAATTTTGAGCGAGACCATCTTGGTTTAGAACGGCACCATGTGGCAGCTACACAAACGAATCTGTTGTGACAGAAAAATCGACATTGTGAATGTTACTCGCTGGTCAATATAACGGGAGCTCTTTGCCATCATTTCAAGGCATCTATTGTCTAATTTTCACCAAGCACTAGGTAACTGGTCAGGTTGTTACATATCGGAATGGTTATGGTGCATTTCCATCAAGCACTAGGTAATGGGTCAGGTCGGGTCACTACGTATCAGAACGGTTATGTTTGCACTTCCACTGGCAAAGGTTGTGGATGGTACCGTAGATAACCGTTCCGTTCAGTCTTGTTTTTTGCTACGCTTCTGTTGAGGTTCCTAGCACACTGACCCAGTACTTGGAGGAGGAGCTAGAAACACTGCACGTAAGAACACTTTTAGATTGAATGTACAAATACAAACAAACCCGTTATTTTTAAATATCGCATCGATTGCGATGGAGAATACTGATATAAGCACCTTACTTATTTGACAGGTACGTGGCTATGAACCCCGCCTACATTTTATAGTACCTGTTTGTGGTGCAAACACAAAGCAGATCTAAGCTTAGGTACTGGTTGGAACGGTTTGATACCGGTTTCAAGCCAACTATACCGAAAGTGTTTGGTGCAAATGCACCCTAACAGTTCCAATACAACCCGACCTGTCCCGGTTCCTATTGCTTGGTGAAAATGAGCCACTTGACACTCACTCCTGTTCACAGAAACATAAGCAACAGATTTCATCTGTAAGGACACAACATCACGGCATAACAACTCACATGCACACTGTAAGCACACACACTATTGCAAAAGGCATAAGCTTACGCTCATTAAAGGATCAACAAGTGCGACATTATGGATTTTTCCTTCTGTACGTGTGAACGTCTTATTAGTCCTTTGGCTTTGCACAGGAAGCAAACAATAATTTCAGCTGGACCCAAGGGCTCCCATTCCAAAGGAAAAGCACGGTTTTATGGCACACGTGTACACACAATAGACTACTTAGAGACACACTCAAACAGACACTGCTGCACATGGGCTCAGAATCTCGGTCTCTATATATCACACACACAGTAGGCAGTGATGGCCAACAGCGGAACTAACTGGGAAAGTCTTAAAACACACACAGTCCAATTACACTCTAATGAAACTAAGTGCAATAACGAGAGGCAATAAAGACGTGGGCAAGCAGGCATCGTCAGCAGCAGCAGTGTTTGTGTCTGAATGAGTGGGCATAGGGGTTGAACCCACACTATGGATCACTGCACTGTACATTAAAGGAAATTAGTGTCTGTGGAAGGGCGGGGAATGGATACGGGATCCACTCTGTTTGCCATAACACTCTCTTGCAGATGAGTGCACATCAAATGTGATGTGTAACAGTGATCCTATTCCATTGTGCTGCTCAGGAGTGCTGACTAAGTATAGGCTTCGGCAACATGTTTCCATTTATTTGGATCAGTATGCTCGCTATCCTTACGTGTTTGCTCAGCTCAGAATGTCACCCAAGTGTATGATTTCTAATTGAACACACTGCTGCAGGAACTAACTGACACTAAAAACTCGAAGATGTCTGACATTTTGAGAACAGATACAGAGCAGAAATAAACAACAGCGGGAGTGGTTTTCTCTGGAACCTTGCCCTTAGCTAGAGGGAGGGGGGTCTTGTTAACCTAGCAAGGCCTAGAAAGTGTATATCTGAACATTATTTTTGCTTGGCTTGTACCTCACTTGATGCAGGCTATAAGTAAATTTTGTTTGGGTGTGATTTTCACAGTTTGTAGAAGCAGACTGGTCTACATGACAGAATTTTAAAACAAATAGCTTTCTTTTTTTCTTGAAAGACCATAAAAGGCCAACCACTATGACAAATGAACTAAGCATTGTGCATTTCCGTCAGGCACACGGGCACCAAAATGAGACACGTTGTCTTCTAAAGGCAGAACATAAGCATAAACATACGTTGTAATGAAGATTATTTGTCAGCGGGACCTTGAGAGCATGATGACTAACTCGTTGGGGAGACTACCTAATCCCAGGACTATGACTCATTGCAGACAAGGAGATAAAAGTGACATCATTTAAGAGGTATCACCATCACCAGAGGATGCCTATAGAGCGCTTTTTACTATGGCATGAACGAACCATCTTTCTGGCAACCATGTGACTTTCCAGCAGCCTAGACTGTAATATGGAGAATTCATGCATGCGTGTATGACTGCACATCCCAATCAGGAGGCGAAGAAATAAACTACTACTAAAATCTATAGACCTATACATTCAGGCTTTAAATTAAATGTGTGCGTGCGGGTTAAAGAAGCCCAACAATTGACCACTCAAGTTATGAATCCAAAAAAGGAAGACATATGTCACTTTAAAACACCGCAAAATAGACCACTACAAACATAGACCACTACAGGAAGTTTACAATTATTGGAAATAAAACGTGTCAAAAGTAAGCACACAAACATATTTAACGTTAATCCCCACCCACCGAAAAACACCGAGTGCCTCCGACGCGTGCAAAACAATGTGCTTGCAATTGCGTTACACTTGAAACCATACACAACATAATAAAAGTAATTTAGAGACCATTTACCACCAAAGTTTATCATTGGTTTAAGCGGAACGTTTAAGGTATTGTATTTTGCATTAGTGGCGGGCTTTTGGCACGCCACATTTCATCTAGGCAATATTCATTATTTAGCTATATTTACCATACGGATCCGTAGGCACCGGAACCGACTGGGGATAAGCTTTGGTACCGCTCTGGGACCTCCCATATCGTTTTGTTGAGCTCCTGTCGATAAAAAGTAGGTCTTTCCTTTTGCGACATTCCTGCGGAATAGCCAGACCCGCAGCGGCGAACAAAACGAACAAGCCAAAAACTTCTACGCTTCCTTGCTTGTGCTCTTTTCCTCGAACAACCAACCTTAGAACCCCCAAGACTACTTTGGTCCTTCTTATTCAATAAATACGGCTTTGCATATGCATGAGACAGTGCATATATAATAAACCGTGCAGTCGTTCTTTTGCACGATTCTAGTTTAAAGATAGTTGCTTGCTGGTCAACGGACAGTAGCGAGTGCAGGATTTTTCCCGATGTAGATTCTGTTCTTGTTCTTTAGTGGCAGACAGAAGGGGAAACGTGAAAATAACCCAGTTACGTGCTCCGTCACTTTGGAACTCGCCCCATGTCTCGCGTGAAGTGTTCGTTGTTGTTCTACTTGCTTATGGAGAAATCTGGGGAAATCCGTTTCCTCAGCCATTCGTTGAAATTTCCGCACTCCAGGTCACATAAGTAATGTATTTTATGTATTGGTTCTTGTGATGCGATTATATCAGATTCATAGTTTAATATTATACAATGCTTGTATTCAAATGTGAAAAAATTAAACGATAATTCTAACTAGGCTTAAAGCACTCAACACCAGAAAGACACAATACATTTTATTGGTGCTTTACTGTAAACCTAATTAAACACCACCTAAAACAGTAAGAATTTTAGTATACAAAAAAGGTTTTCCCAACAATCATTTAACCTAAGGATTGCTTGTTACTTCAGTTTGAATTTCAACATGAAACTGCAAGTTTATACATTGAAAAGGATTCAGGGAAATGTAGATACATAGCCCACAGCCACATAATAGGAAACATATTCCTCCACTATATTATTGCAGCTTTATATATCTGAAGGTAAAACATTGCATTGTTAAGAAATGGTGTGCATTTCTTGTAACAATGCACTGATTACTTTTCACCAGACCAGTAAAACCTTTACTAAAGTAACCCACAATACAATGGCCCAAGCTTGTGATTTCGTTTTTTGCAACAAAAATTTATATAATAAAAAATATATACAGACCAAAATGCTACGCATAAAGTGTACATATTGTATGGAAAGTTTAATATATTAGCTGTCTTTGTGTGCCCGCATGTGTGTGTGTGCGCATTTGAGAGGGGGAGGTGTATTGAAGTGGTACAATAAAAATGTCAAAGCAATATATGTTCTTTCCTGTCATCCAATCATCTTGAGGTTATACATTTCTAAATATATAGAGCTATTTTGAAGATTCTATAAAGATATTTAATAGCTGCTGAAGATTTTGAAAATGTTTCACCTCTTTCCTCCTCTTTCAGTAAAAAGTAAAAATCATTAATAGACTGGAACTTATAAGGAATTGTTACCACCTACAATAATAGAATATAGACAACATTTTTTTAGCACTCTCCCATAACATATCTACAATACAGTCAGTATTTACTGGATAACTGTGACATGCAGCCAGGGATGCCAGATCGAAAAGATGGTGCTAATGAGCCAAATTGCCAGATAGGGGCAGTATAGGCTTGTCCTTCACATGAGTCCCAATGGTTCCAGGGCCTTTTGGGGCACATCATCCCAAGTGTCCACATAGCTGGCCCTGAGCAGCCTAGTTCAGCCGGTTGTTGGCTTTTGTCCAGTCCAATCCAATCCATATCAGTCCATTCAAAAATAACAGTGCTACTTTAGAAAGACCATGTAGAACGCCATTGACAGGCAAGATATCGCCACAGCAATGTGTAGTCGGGTTCCAATCACTGCAGCTGATGGGAGAGAGGTGGAACAGAGGAGAAGATAACTAACAATATAATTAGTTCATACAAGAACCTTGCAACACAAGGCAGTTGTTGCCAAGACTACAAGTGGCCCTAACCTTGTGTTAATTCCACATTTGACTTTATGTGATGACTGACCACAATAAATTAACACAGGAGACATAATGTGCATTCATACATACATACATATACATACATATACACACACATATATACACACACACAAACACACACACACACACACACAATGGTAACTAAAGAAACCCATACCCAGAGGTGAAGTGACAGTACAAATAATGTGAACAGGAAGGTTATGGGTGCATGTGCAATCTGTAAAAATCCATTGCAATACACTGGTATGGTCCAAGTTTGCAATTTGTTCTATTTTGGTATATATCAGGAACGTGTATACTTGCTGCCTTTGAAAACATTGTAACTCAATCTAATGACACACTAAGGCCTATCGATTTAGTTTTAGTTTCAAACTCTGCCATGATGCTAAAGATGTTGTTCAGAGGGAAACTGTACAATCAATGTTTTCAAGTTGTCAGCCTGGGGGCACAGCTTGATGACAAAGCATCCAAAAACAATCACTATGATAGGCTGGTCAACGTGTGAAGAAATGTAGTTCTAAAGGTGGTAAGGATCACCCAAACACTCTTGTTATGAGCTGAGTTGCAGCAAAGATTCTAATGGTAATGCTTACCTTTATAGAACACGCCCCATACCCCTTTCTTCTCAGACAGCAGCCAGCTGTTGAGGCGGGGTACCTTCTTGAGATAAGCACAAGTACAGATGAACAGCAGCCCGAACACCAGGATGCCATCGAAAGAGTAAACTGGGTGGGGAGAGAATAACATCTCGCAATAAAACAAACAAATACTGAACTGACACTTACGGTCAATGTATCTATTGGAGGGAATGAGTGAAATGAAATCATTAAATAGAATGATCAATGCAATTATTAAGTAGTAGGACTATTAACGTTATCAAAATAATGATTATTAGTGTTACAGCGCACCACTCGCTAATTAAACGACAGCCAGAAATGGCGATACGCGCAAGATACGCATTAATACTCATAACATTAGCTACGGTTAAGTTCACGCTGGCTAACGTTAGCGTCATTGGAAGCTACAGTATGTGGCTTTGGCGTCAATTATTTTAAAGAAACGAAGTTCAAGATCTTGGATAAGCTTTAACTTTTGCCTCAAAAACACGAACTGCCCGGGCCACGTCTACAGAAATCTATGGAGCTAATAGTGCAGCAAGCTATATTCATTGGCAGCTAAACTAAAGTTAGCTGGCTTGCTAGCGTTAGCTAAAGCCGGATAGAAAGCCAACGCATGCCAGTTTAGATACTAACTTGCTACATGACAATCCCTCAAACACAGTAATACTTACCGTTTGTCATTTTGCCAGCTTGGTGTTTTACAAGCTTCTGCTAAATATAGTTATTTTCAAATGAGCTAGGTGTTCATGTTGTTGGTGGTGGTCAATTCCTTCCCTGTGAACAGCTAGGATAACCAAACGAATTTCAAGATATGGATATTTCCGGGGTTCATTTCAGGAGAGTCCAATGGATCTACGAACGATTGAGTGCTCTAATTGACTGTGTAAAACGCTTTATAGCCTACTCTAGTACAAGCGTGTGCTTTAGTAAATGTCAATTTGATCGTGTTGTGTTTGGTATACTTTTGCTGGTGTTTTTAGTTTTACATTTTAGGCTCCAATTACACATAATAATTGCTGATTGTAATATCCAGTTTGCCAATTCCGAACATTCAGCCAACTGTCTGAGCGTAAGGGAGTGAAACAGACAGGCACCCTAGCTAAGCAACCTCAACACATGCATATCTCGATCTGTTTGTATGCGTCTCCCCTATGGTGATATAGCGTGACTCTGCATGATTACTGACAGTTCCATTAAATCACATATAGGTCTATAAATTAAGGAGAATGAATCATGCAGCCTGCAATCGAAGATGTACACACCAACATCTGGTCTACAAGTAATTAATGACTTACAGTTTATTGCAGTACTTAATAAAAAAAGGTTAATAGCCTCCTGTTGTCATGTTAACAGTGGATATAAATTAGGTTTAGTCTGATGAGATGTCGATGTGACCTATTGAAAGCCTTACAAAACAAGGCTGTCATTCTGGGTCCCGTACGGTCCTCTTCAAATGACCTCTCAATAACTCATGCCTAAGACTGATTCCACTATAGGCTATACTTCGTCATGCCAATTTACTGGTTAACGTAAACAGTGGTTTATTTGTGAGGGGACACAATTGAAGAAACACCAGTGTTACAATCTCTTTCAACTGATTTATTCCACATAAAAGTCAGTGTGAGTGTAACGTTTAAACAAAGTAGTGGTTTTAATTGGGCATGTCGAAACTGGTTTGGTTATCCATTGGCATGTACTTGGGCAATGAGCTCACTGGTGACTAAGCTGTTGTCTCATTCACTTAAAAAGCATCATACCTTGTTTTCATTCAAAGTCTAACCAATGTAAGGCAGGGTAAAGTGACCAGAAGAATAGAGGGAAAATGTCCATGCCAGCAGCTCCACAGTGTCACGGTGAAGGCACATTTCATGTAGTATTTTCAGATTTTTTTTTTTGTTATGAATACTTATCTATTTAATGCGTTCTGTATTACAAAATTGGATAAAAAGATAATTGTTTCAATATTTAATTGTGTCTGGCTCATCATCAGCAGGTGTAAAATTATTGTAGTGTCATTATTAAACTGTGCGTTTAACTGATCCATTTCATCCAGCTAAGGCCTTATTTGTTACTTGTATTGTACAATTGAGAATTGTCATGTTTATTCCAATACTGTAGTCCCTCCATCTCTTGGAGACACTTACTATTCCCCTGAGAGTGGTAGCAATAGTGAGACCGTTAATCAGATTGGACCATAGGTTCCTACAGTTCACCTGCTCAACATCATCCCTGACTGCCACTGTTTTCACTCAAACAGACGGGACAGCTTCTCTACTGAGGTTACAAATTGGAGTTACAGCGTGTGTGCGTTTACATGTGCTTGGGCAAATTTCTGCGATACAGCCCACACAACCTTTGGCGCAGGAGTGCACCTGCTATACGTCTGATTTCAGCACCATGGTAAGCTTGTTTTGTTATCTTTGGTTTACCGAGTCATATCTTTGCAGTACTACCGTCTATGTGTCATGTGTTGTGTGTTTTACGTGTCTATTTTACAAGAATAAGCAAGTCGAAAATATGTATCTACTCTATGTTCTATCTATGTTCTTTCTAATTAGTGAGTGCTAAAGATTTTATGAAATGTAAGAATGTGTATGGCAGTATGGCAATTTTAATAAAAACAATGGGGCTATTATTATATGAACTGATAATATCAATATGGAATCTCAATTTACTCGTATTATTTCTGCATGTAAACAATTTTACTAGAAACTGTCGCAATGAATTGTACATGAGATTATGTTGCACTGTTTTCACTGTGATTGTTTTTGAAATATCACTACTTTTGTCAGATTTCACACAAAATTGGTATGCCAAATTATAGAAAAAGTATACTCTCTATTAGTTAATTTGCAAACTATTAAAAATTGTGTTTCAAAGATAAAATAGTGTTTTAATCAACGCATTTGAATGACAACCGCATTGAGTAAGTAAAATATTAGAGCATGCTAAAATATGCCCAAAACATAAAGGAGGTATATATTGACAGAGCGCTTTGGCAGGCAGGTGTCCTTGTTGTCAGGTCATTGAAGGTGAGCAGGATGTTGACTTCATCAAGCCGAGGAACCTACTCAATTCAAACCGCGAGTCTCTCCAACACAAAAACCTTCACCAAGAGCTTTTTCTTAGCAACAGACGACAAGACCCATGCACTGTGTTCCATCTCTATGGTAAGAACAGTCAATGCTCATCATGACCTAGTCAAACCAGGCAGAGCCATTTGTTGTTTAATCTCTTAAGGAACAGTACTTTTTGTAACACCACCTGGTTCAGATGCTGTTTAGATTTTGTTTTACTTATTACAACAGTACTCAAGTTGTTGAATAAAATATCTTCCAGCAAATATTTTGTAACTTCAACATATTGTAGTGTAGAGTTCTCAAAACTAAAATAAAGTAGAAAAATAAAATAAAAAAAGAGGTAAGGAGATAAACATTCAAATCCAGCCTATGTAATGATAAGATAGCATTTTTCCCAAGCAAGAATATTCAAGCTTACTATAACCCCAAGTCAATGTCTATGAGTTGCTTTGAACAGGGATTACAAGTGTTTTGGGGAGGTGTTCAACACTGACTGGCCTGGAGGGACAACACCTTTACTTGGATTAAAGGTAATCTCTGAACATTGGGCCCCTAGATCTTTTTATCAGCTGGCCATATAGAAATAATTGAACTTTCCTCTACATTCTCAAACAATCCATTAAACTTGTGAAACTTGTAAAGACATCAACGACATAATGTTTGATGCTGATGATGTAAGGATTGGTTTAGGAATGTACTTTTTGCAGCATATTTGTGTTTGTGCTGTTAAATTTATCAACAAAACCACTTTTCATATAAATGCCAATAAACTTGTTCATGGCTCAAATTGAGCCGGAACTGCGGCATGTGTTCAAACTATGGCACCAAGAGCAGCACAGGGAAAGAGAGCAGGCCCTCCTACCTCTCTCCGACCTGGATCTATGCAAGAGACAACAGAAGCTACAGGTGATAGGTACTTTCTTTTGACACGCCTCTACAAAGGTGCAGATGGCCTCCAAATTGCGACAATAATGTGCACACACACACACACATTTCAAGGGCAGTTTACTCAAGCACCCGTGGTATATCTGCAGTACTATAAAAGTAGAAGTCTACTCGCACATGGTCTTAAGTCAGAGGATGTGTGGATCAAGTCGTAATGTTATAAGTGCTCTTCACCCTTTGCCCATGATGTAAAATTAGGAATACAGAATAATAAAATCCTACTAAACTAGCATAGGCCCGTTCAAGATGTATTGCTAACCCAGTTATTACTGATTTAAATAAAGCTAGATATTGTTTTATGACATTTCATGTGTACTGTGTGTGAAAGGAAATGCACAGTTAAGTCAATGGTTTACTTCTTTTTAAAACATTTAATAAAAACATTCAAGAGGATTAACCAGTTGGAAATATACATTGAAAACAAAGGTGTGTGACTTTAAAGTCATGGGGAAAGAGATGGCATGGTTAAACACTCTCCCCCACCCATAAGAGATGGAAAAGGTACATTTCTCACTGGAATGTGCAACATCTTCAGAACTCTTGAACTGGCATTTAAATAGTAATACAGCGTGTAACCTATTACTTGGTTGTGGACAGAGCTTTTGTCATTGCCAGCTGAGTTGTGGTTGAGAAGCTTAACAATACTTTTCGTTTGGAAAAAAAGAGACTGCCGGTACATGTAGAGTTCCCCAATGTTATTGTGGAACGATTGGTCATGGTACTACAACATACACACTGTAACTGTACTCTAAATCACAGGCAGTCATACATTCACATGCACACAGCTATTACTCACCACAAGACTTTGTATTAACCACAAAGGAGGTTGGCGGAACTTTATTACTTAGAACAACAGAAGGCCCAAGTAAACAATCAATCCGTCTTGTTATCTATTCTATACACATTCAGAACTTTAAATTACCCAATCATCTGTACCATGGAGCTAGTTCTAAACCAAGGTTTCTGTGTTATTTGAATTCTGGTTAGTAGATGTTATTACCTTCTGAATTCTTGAAAAAGATTAATGTTATTCAAATTATAAAAAATACCTATACAAGGAATATCCTACATTTAATGTGAATTTTCCTGTTTACACAGGGTGTATAAAAACATCCTATGCATATTTGCTTCGCTGACAGGACAATCTTAGCTTAGTGAAGTACTTCGGCCCTCCTCCAATCCCCCTTTCTCCCTCTCCTGGTGTTAATTTTATCAAATAAAAGGCCGCCACTCTCCCCAAAATAGGCAGTAGCAGCAGCTAGGTCCAGGGTACTCTTCCCATCTCTCCCAGCTCAATACGAGTATGCTGCAATGACAGCCATAGGTTCAACATAAATAAATATAAGTCAATAAATAGCATACAAAAATGTAGACATTGCAATGACAAAAATATAGAAATCCCACGGGGTGATAGACAGCAGGATGTTTCCCCCATTTTGGTTCCTCACAGTCAGGGATAGAGCTCCATGAAACATCAACCAGGCACAAACAGTACCAGGTGGGGAAGCAAGCAAGGCCCCCCTCATCTAAGTAGCCTAATGATGGGATAAAAACACTTAGAAGGATACTGGTTCAAAACTCAAGGCAAGAGAGAAGTTCAAAGGTTTGAAGTTGGGGGTTAGGGGATGCCGTCCTTCCTCTGGCAGCACTGGGATGGTGGCACGCTCCAGTCATAAATGTAGGACAGCCGTAGCTTCACCTCCTCCTTGCAAAGCCTTCCATCCCTCTGCAGCGTCTGGTGTTTCTCCAGCATGTCCTCCAAGCTCTGTTTGTGCGTCACCAGGTACTTGTTGCTGCAGCCGCGCGACTTGTACTCTGTGTCGAAGCGCGGGTCGTGCGTCCGACGCACGTCCACCGGTGCCAGCCACGCCCCCAGCGAAACGTCCTCGCTCTGCCACGTCTTGAGGTAGGCTGTGTTGATGCGGACGTAGTGCACCAGGTCGGCCGAGAGGAGATAGCCTCCGCCAAGCGCGTAGGGAAGGTAATAGTCACACAGCTCCCAGGCGCTTTCACGCCACTTACCGCCCGTCTTCACCCTGCCTCTGCCTGAGAAGAAGCCCCAGTATAGCTTATTAGGCTCCTTCCCTTTCAGCTCCTCTTTGAGGAGATCCAAGCGAGCAAAAGTGTCATCGTCTGCCTTGAGAACAAACTTAAAGTCCACGTTCTGATCCAGCCAGGAGTACATATGGAGAAGCTTGAGCGTTAGGTTCTCGTACGAGTCCCGGAGCTCAGGCAGCAAGAGGAGGTCCTTGTGACGGCCCTGTTCCGTGTTGAGGTTCTGGATGTCCTCGGCAGGAAGCCCCTCAGTGCCCACCACAAACTTGGCGAGAACTTCCGAGTCACGTTTCGCAAGCCAGGTGCTACGAATTATACTCCTGCGTTCTGTGTATTTGGGCCCTGTTGTGATGAGCACCACCAGAAAGGCGGCGAGGTCTTTGGGCCTAGGGAGCTGAAGGTTCTCTAAACGGGGCTGCTGAGGATGAGCACGTGGGGCAAGCCCCATAGCATCTCCTTGGCCCTGTTTTAGGGTCTCGGAGGTGCACTTAGCCAGAAAGAGGAGGACCACTGCAAAGAGACACACTCCTCCTATGACCACGGCGGTCTTGTGGCGGCACACAAGGCGTAATAGATTCATGGTGCTGATGCTATTGACAGACAGAAGAAACCTTTCAGCTCTTAATCATAATTAAAACATATATTACATATAACACGTTACATATATGTTATAACATATTCCTCAGCATGATATGCAATCAATGTTAAACAGTCTAGACATTATGTTTTTTATCAGATCATCACCATATCATAAAGTCGCATCAACAGGCACTGCTGCTAATAAAAATTGGATAAACGTAAGGATTGAAACCACTTGGCTGGAGTTAGTATTGCAACAAGTCTATCAATTGTGACCAGATAATTATCTAGTGTTAGCTACAGTATATTCTTTGTGCAAACAAGCAGTTCTGCATGCTTTTTCCATTCGAGTCAGATAAAAACTGATACACACAACAAACGTTACAGTACTAATAGCCTACCTGAGTTTGTCACAATACACTTGATGTTGAACGCATCGATTACGGTTACCTGATCATCCAGTTGTGATATTTGAAACTAGCAAACAGATAGCTAGCTCAGGGAAAATATTATGACGCTGGCTGACAAAGCTATCGAAGAAAGCTCCTTTGATCACTTTTCAAGCTAGCTAAAGCTAGCTCGCACAGTAACGCATTAACAAGGACTGCTTGACCATGCACGCACATCCCTAACTTCAGTGCTTTGAATAAGCCAAAAAGAAACAAGCATTCACCAAATCCATACAAATGGGAACATACATAATTGCTATACATGGGCTGCTAGCTAATACAGAATATTTTTTTCGTTCCAGTTAACATGTCAAGAAGAGTATGACAATAAATGATGACGCAGGCACTTTTGAATATGTGCATACTGCCACCTAGTGTATCAATCTAGAATCATCAATTCAGATGAGGACGCTGATGTTGACGCCAACGAATATTTAAGAGAACTACTGGATGTTTGTTTATCTATAATCTGGCAATGTACATCAATAAAAATGTGTAAAGAAAATTATGTTAACGAGCATCATTCAGATATGTAAGTCATCATCATAATAACCATGTTTATACTGAGATTTTAAATGGTCCGTTTGGCATGGTTTTTTACAATGTAAATTGTTAATTAAATAGGTGTAGGCATCATTCACTCTCAGCATCATTATAATTGCGTGTGAAGTGTAGTGTGAACCTATGGAACAACTGAAATAATAACATCGAGATCCAAGGGCAGTGTGGTGGGGGTGACATCCAAAGTTATTAATTATTTAACAGGTTTAAAACTAAGAGGGATAAGAGGGATACAGTCACAATATTTTGAGTTGGATGTTTCCACAACAAAAGTGAATTATATGTTTTACCAAATCTACTAATTAAAATCTTAACCATCTATTCGTATATTTTTGTAGAGGTCTCCTATTTCCTTTGAATACATTATAAATACTACCTATTGGTAACTCTATATCAATGTATCAGTGAAAGATAATATATATCTTGACACTACTACACAAGTACACAAAGCAGTGTGTACTTTTGACAAGAGCAAAAACTGAACACACTATTTCATCTCAAAATGGTGGCTTAACATAAAAAATGTATTTAAATATAAATTTGGTTGAAACTTTAAATTGTTCTTTAAACTTCAAACTCCAGGTTATGCCAAATAACTGAAATTAATGCATGCAAAAAGGCAGCCTCATGTTCTACGTCGTAGTTTTCACCTAGACTTACAGTAACATAGTCATCTTAAAAACACATGATTAGCTTACTGTTGCATTCTTTAAAACCTATCTGAAACAAATCTTTTTAAGATGGCTTTCAAGTATTATATTTGGTCAACATTTCATTTGTAAAGGAGTTACATGGTTCCTTAATGAATGAATTAATTACATTAAAGCAACTTATCATAAAGTTGATGTTTTAACAGGGGTTGCTAGGAAACAATTATGACATCCAGTATTGTCCATGTTGTCTAGATTTATCAGAATGATTCACACAGAGATAATAATTAGTGGCCATACTCATCTCTAACGATGGAAAAGAAGGCAACAGCAGATGAGCTAAATGATCTCTCTAACAACTTCCAAAGCTATTTTGAGAAAATTCTGAAGACATCCGTGCTGTAAGTGTGTTCAATAAGGCATACAATTGTAAGTAAAGGTAAAAATGCAAGTGTGATTGACATGGACGTTTGCGTGCAACAGGGAAAATCCCCCATTTATTGACCATACCCCGATTACTCGTTTCATCAAGAAGCGGAGAGAGGAGAAGGATGTTAACGAATCTATGATGAGATACAAAGAGGTATTTTTTTTATTACATTATTACATTTTATATATGTATGCCACCTTTTATATATATGCCACCTTTAAATACAAAGACTATCATGCCAATGGAAGCTGCAATGGATAATGTATTGTGATTCATGTGCTTCAAAATTAAACTATTTATAACTGAACAATCATTGTTTGCCTTTGCATTGCTTGACCTTTAACTTCTATTACCCCTCCTCCTTCTAACTATCAGGACTTTAATAACATTGTAAGAGCTCAGCGTGTTCAAAAGGAAGAACTGCAGCAGAGGGAAATCTTAAAGAGGCAGTGCCTTTTAAATTTTGAAACGTTCTTCAAGGTATTTCTACCAAAGACAACCTTTGTTCCGCAGGCCATAATGTACAAAGCACATTATTGGGTTGAAGGACTTTACTAACAATAATCCTGAAATTGACTCAGGAAAATGAGCTGAAACGAACACGGGCATTGAATAAAGCTGCCAGAGAGAGGGGCCTCACCTGTCAGAAGGCAAAAGATCTGTGCATTATCAAAAAGGAGCTTAAAGCACTTAAAAAAAAGAGAGATGAGATGGCCGCTTTAGTGGAAGCATATACAATTTTTCCCCAATACCTAGATCAAGTGATCAAAATCAGTGAGCAGGTAATAAAATATCCCTCTCTTTCTAAAACTGTGTCAGGTTTGAATGACTTGTATTGTTGGCCACAACTGTAAATCCAAATTACGACTAAGCTCCTGACTCACGTATTTCAGTTCGAGGAGCCATGGCAAGTAATGACCAGGGTGGATACTCTGGTCCAAACCCGCGAGGACCTATTTACTACAAACCAGCGGAAACAGGCCTGTGCTGACCTGACCAAGAACCAGTTTAGCAAATTTCTGGACCAGAGCAACGACAAGTTAATGATTTCAAAAAACAAACTAGCAAAACTTCAGACTGACCTCGACCAGGCTAGGTCTAATGTTGCGTTATGGGTGAGAGGATTTCTTCCTAAACACAAAGATCAAATGCTACTTGTTGCCTGTCTAAGGGGGAGCTAGTTGTATTGTCATATGTGCTGTTGTAGTAGTTTTTAGAGTGTTCTATCACTCTCTCTCGTTCTACAATTGCCCTCAGGAGTCTCGGTTGGCTCACATTCAGAACACAGCAGCAAAGAAGACCCTGATTCTGGGGAGCATCAAGATGGCCACTCTGAATCTCTACCAATTAACCATGGCCAATCAAAAGGAGGAGGCTGTGGAATTAGAAGACACACTCTACCAGCTTGAGAAGGTTTTTAGTTATTAGTTCTTTGACAAAAAAATTATAATAATAATAACAAAGTTAAGTCAGTTATATTTGCGTTTACCTTCACAAAAACCTTTTTTTTCTCTTGTAGATCCAAACATACTTATGGAATCTGAAAAGTGTTTGGGAGGATCTCGAAAAACTCTAGACCTCATCCTTTTCAATCCTGAACCAGCTTTTCTGACTGAGAAGCATTTTGTTGAAAATAAAGAAACAAAATGTGTGCTTATTTTATTCAGTTACCTAACTATAAAAAATTTGAATGAACCTAGAAATCCAGTTAAAACAACTATTAACATTGATGGATTTATTACCTAGTAATAATAGTTCCGGTATGGTCTACCGCTGTAAAGATAGCATTACGTTTGATAGCCTATTCAAATTTAGCGGCTAATTACTTTTTACTCCAATGCCTATGGCATAAATGTTTCAAAGTAATTGCGTTTGACTTGTCCTGATTTGTTAAATTGTATTCTACAGTGTTAGCTTCATAGTGAGCTTTTCTCCAGAATCGATGTTTTGTATTTTAAAACGCATTAAATTAACAATAATTGTAGAGATATCAGACCAACATACTAGAGGTTACATAAGATGTGTTTTTAGATTTGTGAAAATTTGTGTCCAAGTTTTACTGGCCTAGCTACTATGGTTGTCCAGCTAGACCTGGCTTTGTGTACTCCTAATAGGAAAAACATGCTTTATTCTACTTTGATTGTGTTTTACAAATAATATAGAGGTTTCACTAATCTAAAAACACATTTTATGTAACCTCTAGTATGTGTTGATAAATTAAGAATTCTTGCTGTTGTTATAGTTGTCCAGCTATGTAGTTGACCAGGTAGAAAATATATGTATAGCTTTCATATACTATAGGTACTACTCCAGAGATTAAATTAGTCAGAGGCATAAAATTGTAGGCATAAAATTGGCAAATTGCATGCAGGAATACTGTAGTTCATTCAGTGCGATGTGTATGCGCAGTGTTTCGTAATTACGGTAGGCATTACAGGAAATTCTGAGTTTAGCAGCTGATAGTGATAAGGACGTGGTTTTCTCCGGTGAAAAGTAAGCTTGCAGCTTTAGATTGACATTTAATCAAATTATTTAAAATAAATAACTAAAGGAAAACGTACGTTGTAACGTTATTATATTTCACTTCATTTTACTAATAGACTTTTGACTGCTTTTGACCGAATAAAACTGCTTGTCTGGGTGCGCCAGCCTCACTCGCTAGCTAGCTAGCACATTTTAATCGGTCGATGGGAAAAACAATGCAGGCCTAGCTAACGTTAGCTAGCTAACATAGCTAACATAGCTAACATAATCTCTTCACTTGGGTAACATTAATCCGCTAGTCTGCAGTGGGATTTAAATCTATGACAGAACCTATTTTGGACGCTACATTGAGATAAATTCTGGTAAGTTATGTTTATCATTTCTCACCTTAAGAAATAACTTCACTGTTCTACGTTTGAGGCAGGATTGTTCATCTAATATCTTAACAAAACTGCAATTTCTGCCTTTCTGTGCTGTCTCCCGTGTTTTTTTCTTCTTGTTCTTCTTGTGCAACGTTAGCTGGCAGGTTGCTAACAGCTCATTTGTATGTGGTAGGATAGCAGCCAACATAGGATTATTCAAGGATCCATATTATGTTTCGTTGAGCAAATAGACTCTTAACGACCTACACTATGTGTTGACTAAAAAAATTTATCAATCTTCAAATTTTTTTGTTGATGCTAGTCTGACTATGACCTTATGGTCTAGAGTATCTGGTCATGTGTGCATTATCCTTTTCCCGTGTGTGGTAACGTTACTGTAAGGTGAAAGCTTTTTGTTGTCTATATGCTGATTACGCGATGACAGATTACAATATGAACGGGGTAAACAGGTTAAAATGAGCTAATATTCAATCATAATCTTTCCTCCAGCTCCTCCTCTAGACTACCTCTTCAGCTATGAGCTCCCAGCTGCAAGTATTCTCCCCTCCCTCCATTTCCTCCAGTGCCTTCTGCAGAGTTAAAAAGATGAAGGTGGAAAACAGTGTGTGGGATGTCTCCACCACTGAGGCCTATGGCTCCATAGCAGGCCAGTCAGGGTACGCCTTCACCCCTGCCTTGGCCGTTCCCCCCTTTGCCCCATCTTTGGTCTTCCCCCCTGCCCCACCTGGCTCCAGAGGTCAAGTGGTAGTGCGGGCGGCAGATAGTACAGGCAGCCTTCCCCGCGGCTCAAGTCGTCGGGTCAGCGAACAAGTAACCTACACACACACTCAGACGGAGACTTCTGGTACACGAGGGAACAGGCACGGGCATAAAAGGAAGATCGAAGAGGCTGCAGAAGGAACCAGTGGCAGTGGGTGTGGTAGTGTACAGATCTTGGAGGAGCTTTCAGCCCCGGCTTTTTCCACTCGCACTGGAGGAGGAGGAGGAGGAGGAGGGGGCACGGGCCAGTCCATCCCCCACTCAGCCCCCACCACGAAGAGCAGCAGCTCAAACGGGGAAGGAGACTACCAACTAGTGCAGCATGAGATCCTCTGCTCAGTCTCGAGCAGCTATGAGGTCCTTGAGTTTCTGGGCAGGGGGACCTTTGGACAGGTGGCCAAGTGCTGGAAGAGGGGCACCAATGAGATTGTGGCTATCAAAATCCTCAAGAACCACCCCTCTTATGCCCGTCAGGGCCAGATTGAGGTAAGCATTTGCCTTTTCATTTATTTTTGGTTCAGCAGACTGGTAAGATTGCTGTGTCTTAAAAAAAAATCCAATGCAAGCTCTAAGTGTGCTATGCTTATTGCTTGACTTAGTAATCAACTGTGTCCATAACAATTTGTTCAAAATACTAGTACAAACTTATCTTTTTTTTATTGCCATTAAGCAAGGTCAATGCTGCATGTATATTATGTGTATTACGGTTAACTAATCTACTATAACACATCTGACCCATTTCCCAGGTTGGCATCTTGAACCGTCTTAGTGCTGAAAATGCAGACGAGTATAACTTTGTGCGTTCATATGAGTGCTTTCAGCACAAGGGCCACACCTGTTTGGTCTTTGAAATGCTGGAGCAGAACCTGTACGATTTCTTGAAGCACAGCAAGTTTAGCCCACTGCCACTCAGGCACATCAGACCCATTTTACAGCAGGTAGGTCATGTATAAATGTTCTTTTATTTTTCCATATATACAGAACTTTCCTTATTTTTATTTTAGCTAAAACAATTTACTTTAAGGATTTTATTTTCAAAGTTAAAAACTGAATCTGCTTTTCAAAAGAAGAAATCGCAGACATAAACTTAAAAATGTGTAGTTACACCACGGTGTAGAACGAGGCGATGACTTCACTATCGATCCACTTGCAGGTGGCCACAGCTCTGATGAAACTCAAGAGCCTGGGTCTGATTCATGCGGACCTGAAGCCTGAGAATATTATGTTGGTGGATCCCCTCAGACAACCCTACAGGGTCAAAGTCATCGACTTTGGCTCAGCCAGCCATGTTTCCAAGGCTGTGTGTTCAACATACCTCCAGTCCCGCTACTACAGGTTGGTAAATAGGAGTAGGACAGTTAGTTTTACTGGTGGGGTTTAGCCATGCATTTGATGCATCCTGGTACCAAATATTAATGAGTTAACATTGGTTGGTCTTTTTGTCAAAGAGGTTCATTGCTAGAGCATTTTGGTTTCTTTTTCCATGGAAGTTCTTACAAAAATGTCCTTGACTCACCAATGCGTTTTGTCCTGTGTATGGATAAACCTGGGTCCTGATGTATTTAACCAGACTGTTGCTAGTGTAACCTTTTCCTTGTTTTACAACGTGAATATTCTTCCCTCCCCACCCCAGGGCCCCTGAGATCATCCTAGGCCTGCCTTTCTGTGAGGCCATAGACATGTGGTCCCTGGGCTGTGTGATTGCTGAGCTCTTCCTGGGCTGGCCCTTGTACCCAGGAGCCTCAGAGTATGACCAGGTCAGCACCCTCTCTCGGCCCTTTGGCGACAAAGTTGCAGTCCAAGTTAAACTTGATTTCAGTATAGATAGAATTTAGGCTGTTTGTTTATTTTACTAAATAAAATATGTCAGTAACAAGTCTATTTTCTTCTGTAGATTCGGTATATATCTCAGACTCAGGGTCTCCCAGCAGAATACCTCCTTAGTGCTGGCACCAAGACCAGTCGCTTCTTTAACCGGGGCACTGACTCGAGCTACCCATTGTGGAGGCTAAAGGTAGCACAACACACACACACACATTCCTATCCTCTTGTCATTTAATGTGTCCTATGATGGTAACTTCGACTGCTGTTGAACACATAGCAGCAGAAAATAAACAGAACTTTATGTTCTTCAGACCCCATCTGAGCATGAGGTAGAAATGGGGATAAAGTCTAAAGAGGCCAGGAAGTATATCTTCAACTGCCTGGATGACATGATGCAGGTTGGTGATTTAATATTTATTCAACCTGAAGTAATAATCAACAGTTACAAATGAGACCTAGCTAAAAAATGTGTACGTTTTATTTGATCATGCCATACCATAATGTGATTTTTTTTTTTTTTAAAGAGTGCGCTTTAGTTGTATAACGTCTTTCTTTTATGTCTCTGTGTTGTAATTGTCTACTTAAGGTCAACCTGTCATCTCACCTTGAGGGGACGGACATGCTGGCAGAGAAAGCTGATAGGAGAGAGTTTATTGATCTTCTCAAGCGGATGCTACGATTGGATGCTGAAAAAAGGATCACGCCCACTAAGACACTTGGACACCCATTTGTCACAATGAGTCATCTCATAGATTATCCCCACAGTGCCCAGTAAGTATTTGCTATAAGATCAAGTTCATCCATTATGGAAGATTGGTTCTGGCCCTTCTTATGGGTGTGAATGTATGTCAGTATGGATGGTTTGGTGGTACAATTTTACTGATTTATTGATTGGTCCATAATGCCTCTTCTCCAGTGTAAAGTCGTGCTTCCAGAACATGGAAATCTGTAAGCGACGAAGCTCCTCCTATGACAGTGGGAAATCCCTCTTCTCCACCAACACTGTCCCCAGTGCTGCTGCTGGTAACCTCACGGTCACTTTCAGCAGCCAGCTCAACCAGCATAACCAGGCATGTGCACAACCCCCATCCCTATCCTGATTCTCAGTGGTTTTTCCCCTATAAACAGCTTGGTGTTAAACAAACAGTGGTCTATTCCAATAGGTGCCTTCTGCGGGGGGAGCCGTGCCTCTGCTGAACTACCAACCGGCACTGTACCAACAGGCCACCATCAACATCCCGGGGCTGGCTCAGCAAAGTGTGCCCCTCCAGGCTCGCCCCGCAGGGCTGTGTAGCCAGGCAGAGCCTTTCCAGCAGACCCTCATTGTCTGCCCTCCCTCCACCCTCCATGGTATGTTTAAGCCACACTGATCTTAGTACCACAAAAATAAATATCTCAAACTGAAAGGCACAAACAAACCTATTAGACAGGTAATGTGTTATATTATAATATTTGTCATTTTGTCCAAATCTTCATACGTGGGTCTTGACACCTTGTTGGTTGGTTTGGCATCCACAGGGCTCCAGTCGTCTAACAAGGGCTCCAGTTTCCCTGTGAGGATGGAGAACTCTGTGCCCATAGTACCTCAGAACCAGTCTGTCCAGCCCTTACAGCTTCAGCCCAGCATGCTCACACAGGTATGAGTGTCGCCCATTCCAGAGTGGTAATGTGCATCAGGCTACGAATGGGCAAACCCAGGTCATCCGAATATTTGTAATCCATTCAATTACAATTATGGCCGAATACAATTCCAATCATACCAAAAGTCTACTATAAACCCTGCTGCCCCTGACAACAGATATGTAATTAAATAGACTGTCAAACAGTATGTTGTTTGTTCTTTGAAATGTTATGATTTTTTTTCTCACGATAATTCATTTGCGTGTTCATATCATCTAGAGCTGAATGCTCTCTTAACTTTTCAAAATGAAAAGAAATAGCTCATGGCATATTACAGGTAGCCAGGGCGACAACTAATTCCGAGCAAGCGCTTTGGCCACCTGCCATCCCGAAATATTTCTGCTGTGTTTCTCTCTGTTTTTTAAAGGGGTGGCACCATCTCTCTACCTAATAGACTTAAAACACTTTGAAGTTACAGCCTCATTAAAAAACAACAACAGCAAAAACGTTGGGACAAAGCCAACCATAACCCTTTTCCTTCCATGCCTTCCCTGCTTTCCTTTCTCTCCACCCTTCCCCTTGTCCCAGGGCTCCTGCACGCCCCTGATGTTAGCCACCCTGCACCCTTCCTCCGCAGGCATAGCCCCCCAGTACTCCCTGCCCCTGGGCTTGGGGGCTGGGGTCGGTCGGCCCACTCTGCTGGAGCACACAGCCACCGTGCTGGTAAACCTCAGACCCCCCTGGAGAAAAGGGACACTCATGCACATGCCAATAGCTCTCCCCACAACGTCCCCCCTCCTCTGCTCTCCTCCAGGCGCCGCGTGCCCTCCTCTTCAGTCCGCCTTTCTCTCCTTCTTTTCTCTCTCTGTTCCAGCCTCTCTTTCTATGTATCCCTTGTTTATGCTGCCCCTCGTTCTCAATTCTTTTCTCTCACTGTCATTCCCTCAGTTGCCCCCTGGTTCTCTCCCCTGTAGGTCTGTTGAAGGCATGGATGGAGCACATGTGCTGCTGACTAGTCTGCGCTTCGCTTGTTAGCTCCTCAGTGCTGGTGTCCCCCCCGTCCCCGTCCCTTCCTCCGTTTCAGTGAAGGAGATGCTGCAACATAAGCCCCCGCCCCCCACCCCCCGCGGGGGGGGGGACGACACGACACACGACACGGACCGCAAGAGGGGATTGTTAGGCCACCGG